>CAUYON010012049.1:0-43131 GCA_963573935.1 Arctocebus calabarensis | reverse complement strand
ATATTTGGAATAAGATCACAAGTGGGAAGAGAAACAGAATAGGCTTTTGGCCCCGCCCCTATCACTTAATACGCGTGTGATCTTGAACCAGTGATTCTCAACTAGGGCCTCATTATGCTGCACCAGGGCATTTGGGGATGCCTAGAGATATTCTTCATTGTCAAAAATGGGAAGGGACTACTACTACTGGCATCTAGTGGGCTGGACATACTGCAGCTGAAAATCTTATGATGCACAAAGCAGCCCCCACAACAAAGACTTACTTAGACCAAAACCTCAACAGTGCTGAGCTTGAAAACTGCCCTTAATTCTGTAACTCTTCCAAATGTGGTTTTCTCCTAATCTAAAACTTTAAAACAGTAATATCTATAGGAAACAATTGTATGGAGAATTAAAAGACATGCTCCATATCGAAAACTTAGTTTAACATTGATCAATTCCCAAAGAAGATTAATATGATTTATCAACCACTACTTATTTTTAGCACTAGGAAAATGAATGGTAGCAGCTAAATGACTTTTATCCTTTTTTTAACTTTTCAGTTTTTTCCATATTTTCTCCAATGAACACAATTAATTATATAAAGGAAAAATATTTCAAATGTGATGTTTAAAAGATGGCATTGTTTTAAAGATAATAAATGTAACTTCATTTTCCTTGTTACTGAGAAAGTAGAAAATTAAGGGTTCTCATATATTGAGGCAAACTGAGCAATTGTTTTCATCTTAAAAATCATCCCAATGTCACAATATATCAAGTGAAGTCTGCTAGCTCCCCACACTCAAGAAAAATTATTTATTTTTGAATTAAAAATTAAGATAATATGGTGCTGGACATGCCAAAGAGCCACTTAGAGGCACTATTTTTTGTAAAGTCATTCTTGCTTTGAAAATAACAATGGATCCATAGTTCCAAAAAGTAATGGTCACTTCACTGAAGGCTTCCCAAGTCATTGAAAAATTACCCTGGGAGAAAAAAGTAAATTAGTTCTTCTTCTCCTTTTCCTTCTTCGTTTGGTGAGAAGAGAGGAAAGAAGGAAAATTCTTTTAATATTTGACTTGGATGGCACAGAATCTACAGAGTCTAACTCTTATTAAGAATGAGATAGGAACATAACCATCTGTCGCAGTCCATTGCTGCCGCCATACAATGGACAATTTATAAATAAGAAAAAATTAATTCTCATAGTTTTGGAGTCCAAGAAGTCCCAAATCAAGACACAGGCAGGTGAAGCATCTGGGTGAAAGCTGCTATCTCCTTCCAAGATGGACCCTTGTGCTCTGGGAACTGGGAGAGCAGCAACGCGCTACGGTGCTCTCTGGGACGTCTTTTATCAGGGTTCTAATCTCTGAGCTCTCATGTTTGATTACCTTCTAAGGCCCCGTGTCTTTATATAATCACATTACCAGTTAAGTTTCAATATATGGATTTGGGCAACACATTCAGCCCAAGCATTTTTTGCTTGTCCAGTTGTTGTAATGCTGTTGAACTCAAGCTATGGCAACACCTCCATGAGGATGGCTGGAAGCAGCCATGGTGAGGGTTTGGGATATAAAAGCAAAACCTCTGGTAGGTCAGTTCAAACCCTGGAAAGTGAGTAGAATGATAGAGTAAGGTCACATTCAATAAACTTCAAATAGATATACATATTACTTCGTAAAAGACTAACTACTATGTACGTAATAATTTCGGAAAATGAAAACTATTTGTTAATTTTGAAGTTCACTAACCTTTAATGACTGTGTTGTGTCTTTTTTTGTTGTTGTTGGAAAGCATTTGAATATTTGGTTGCAGCACGGAGGTCCACAGTTTTAGCTGGTCCTCGCAATGGTTATCAGTCATTTGTGATCTTAAGGGAGTTTTGATTTGGGTTAGTTAGGAGAAAGTAAATTCATGGCAATAATTGGTTGAAAAGCAAGAAAGTATTTTTTTAGGCATGTTACCAAAGGCTTGGATATTCTCCTTCCTTTTTCCATATTTTAATCAAATCTGTCTTAGCATTGGACAATGACTTTAAAATGTCATCTACTGAGAACTCAATCAATTCCAATTGTAGTTCTTTAGGTGCCTTGGAAATATCAAATAGGTGAGGGTGAAATGCAAATGTGATTGTGATGTCATGATTCTCAACATCAGTGAAACTTCCTTTGTATTCTCCAATTAATAGTTCTATAACATCTGCACATGCGTCAAATGATTTGCATATATCATCCTGCTCATCAGTGACCTTTGTACCTGGGGATAATGTTCTTCCAAAATTTCCTTTTGGAGAGATGTTTTGAAAAGAAATTGCTTTTTTGAGATGCTTAGATTTTTTATATCACTATCATATGTAGTATACAGTCTTAGTTTTATCTTGCAGAGAAATATTAAGTCATTTTGATTTGACATGATATCATACAGAAATGCTGCATTCCTGTAGAAATCTTTCAGCAACTCACATTGTTGATTCTGTTCTTCATAAAATTTAATGATCTTTTCTGGCAGAGATAAAATTTTGCACTGTAGAATGATATGGCAAATCAACATTGAGTACCTCATTCTCCCATTTTTAATGTTAGGAAATCGAGTGTTACATCTGCATAAATATAGTTAACAATGATTATGATTTGTTGCAAGATGTCACTTTAAAAAGTGGCTTTAGCACAGAGATTTTACTTATGCAAGATACAATGAAAAAATATGAAAGCATTTGGATCTGTTAATATTATATATATTTTTTACTCTTCATGTTTTCCTGTCATGGAAGGTGCTCTATACATACACTCCCTAATTTACCACAATCTATTTAACTTCATGACATTCATCTTGAAAGTTGTTGAAAATATCTGTTTCCCATCTGTTTGCAAGAGTGCTCAAAGCAAATTACTCTTCATAGCAAGAAAAATCTTCCATTATCACCTGGATGAAATATAAAACCTATGCTGATTCAGTAGTATCAGTTGATTGACCCAAAGTGATAGAGTAGCATACATTATTCTTTGGAATTATTGTATGAAATTGTTCTCTTAAATTGAAGACTAATTCATGAGGCCAAGCAGTTATGGTTCTCCTTGAAAGAGGCAGTTATTCATATTTTGAAATGTTATGGGGGTCTAAGCATCCTTCAACTTTGGCAATACACTTGTTCGCAATTTCTACATCACTGAATGCTTCCCTTCTTTCCTAAGTATGTAAGCTACTTTAAAAGTTGCTTCAGTGGCATTATTCCCAGTCCTATTGTTTGAATGAACTGTCTTTGCTTTTTATTGTTTAATATTTGCAATAAAATTTTTCATGCCTCTCTAATTTAAAATATTTGTGGTCTTGATGAGTGTCATAAGGCTGATGAGCATTGAATTTCTTTAATATTGATATTGAGGTATCACAAGCAAACAAATCATCTACTCTTTCGAAGAAACAAGATAGCATTGCAATTCCCAATCCTTATTAAAAATTTGTTTTCTTTCTTCAGCATTCTCTTGGTCTTCTTTGACATAATGAGCTGTTCAGCAGACAGAATTAAAAAATACTGTCAAGCTATCCGACTACATACAAATTCCATTTCTAACATAAACACTGCACCGTTGTCAAAAACTGGTAACAGACTGGAGTGCTCAACCCCCACAAACTCTTGCCAACCAGCCTCGTGCAGTAGCGGTGCCATTAACATGGAAGAAATTACAACTAAATTATGAGTGAAGCAGCCTTCAGTTTAATCCTTATGGCTTACTAATATTTTAATTGTGTAGTCAATCTGGGGGGATAATTTCATCAAGACTTATTTTATTCTTTGGTATCTGAAAATGTTCCTTTTAAAAATTATAAAAGAAAAACAAAAATGTATTCATAAAAATGAACTTATTTATTCTGTAAAATTTGGATTCGGTCAAAAGACCACACTTATGGACCTAGAAGGCCAAGGGTGGGATTAAATAAAGCAGCAGGTTCCCCACCTCCGGTCAGAGGGTTATCTCAAGGAAAGAATTCTTCAAACATAAATGCATGAGCTTGTTTGGAAAGTATATGGATCTGGCAAGTATTCACTAAATCAGCTTCTCTCGCTCTCTCGCTCTCTCTCTCTCTCTCTCTCTCTCTCTTTCTCTCTCTCTCCCTCCCCCTGCACCCCATCCTCCTCCTTTCTTCCTTCTGTATATCTTTTTTCATTATTTTATCCCCTATACTTGCAAACACTTTAAAGTTACAACTACATTGGGAAAGAAATGAGAAATCTCCTCTTCCAAATCCTCCACTCACTCTGCTTTGGAAACTACTATCTTCATTTTTCTCCTCAGTTTAGCCACATTTATCAAAGCAGCTTCTACTCTTTTTTTTTTTTTATCATAGATTTAATCATTGACACAATAATAATAAAAAGCAAGATTGTTGGCCTCAGCAGCCATTCCTCTGTCCTCACCACTTTGATTTCTCGGTAGTATCTAACACTGTAGACGACACCCTCCGCCATTGTGTGGGTATTTTCTGTCTGAGTATTACAGTCGATCTAGTGCCTATTCACCTGGTGAAATGCATCCTTTGAGTCTTTCCGTGGAGACTTTACAGAGTGCATCATCTTGACTTTCTGTAACTTTTATCATTGTCTCTTAACAATTTCTTGAACTGTTGCCATTATATGATCAAACATCAATATGTATCCACAATCCTGATTGTTCTACTTCTAATTTGTACCTACATATTCTACCTTTTAAGTCTATATTTTCCTGTACTTCCCCAAACCCAGGAATAACACCATCATTTTTTAATTGTCCCAGCCACGATTTTTCTAAGATAACTCTTCCCTTTAGTCTCCACATAAAAATAGTCGCCAAGTAGTATCTCTTCTTTCCTTAATGAGTTGTCAAGTCTGCCTTCCTCTCCTCATCCCTTCTGCCAGTTTATCTTCTTTATTTTCTTTTGCACAACCATAACCATCTCCTAACCAATCTGTTGCTTCCTGTCTCATCACCTACAATCAAACGAATGAGCTGCCGCGTGAGGAGGAGACTTCAGCTTCCAGTTGCTGGAGGAAGAACCAATAATATGTGCTTTTCTCTCTTCCACAGTAGCCAACAATGTATAAGGTGATGGTGGGGACCTTTGGTGACTGTGATGAGGAGAGTGTGCTGGGGCCTTGAAATAACTAAGGCGTATTTCCTATTTAAACAACATATCCTTAGTGGGTCTACAGCTGGGTTCTCCTCTCATCACAGGCACCAAGGGCCCCCACCATCACCTTATATATCGTTGGCTACTGTGAAAGAGAGAAAAGTACATATTATTGATTCTTCCTCCAGCAACTGGAAGAACCAGTATGGCAGAACCAGGAATCTGTTCCACACACAACTCTTTGACCAAAACTGGTCAGATGACTCCATGAAGCTAAATGTGAAAGAAGAGACAAGTGTGGAAATAGCTGGTGAAAACTGTGAATAATTCTTCCACCCTACATGTTGTATATCTGTGGCTTTCTAAGGCTATTGAGAGAATGGAGCATGGAGCCAGTAAAATGTGTAAGTTGTGCCACATTTTTAAGGTGGGTGAATACACATAGGAGTGTAGTCTTCAAAGTTACAGCATTGATTTTGACCTTCTTAGATCTAATCAGAGGCCCTCCTTAGAATCCTGATGAAGGTTTCTCATCAGGGCTTAATAACCAGATAGCTTGTTAGTAAAATAAGAACTCAAAGGTGAGAGTTTCCATAAGAGCAATATTGCAATGTCTTTTTACAGAAATATTTATGCTAACAATTTGAATGAATCCATGGCATGTCTCTATATATTTCTAATGTACATTTATTATATAATCATTGCTTCCTTATTTAGAATCAATTTCGGATACCTATTCTGTCATTCTAAAATGTAAGTTCATGGCTTATTCACCTTTGTGTCCCTAGCAAATACTATGGTGCTGGACACATAGTAGGTACTTTCAGTTGCTTAATATTAAATATGTGGGTTAGGAACATCAAAGAAGTTGACACAATATGATATTAAACACTGATGTACCGAACATTAAATATTGAAGATTTTTAAAGACACACACCAACATGTATTCACATCCCTATAACAAATGAGTCTATGCAAAGACAATGGAAGTATGTGCTGTTAATCTTCCTAATTTTCACAAAAAAAATTTGGCAAGGTTTGTTTAATATTTTATTGCTTCTTATTATCTTTTTTTCAGTATCCAGGAGGTCCATGGATCATAGGAAATCACCAAACTGGTGTGAAGCATAAAGGTAAGCAAGAATTGATTCACTATCTGCTATTAATTCCACAGATACACACATACGCACAGGTACATATACACACACACACACTCCTTGGGACCCATGATCTTTATTGGTTACAGAAAAAAGGTGATGAGAAGTGATAAAGTATTAAAGTAAAACTTAGGCAAAAAATATATTTTTGTTTCTTAAAAATGTAAAGTAGGAAGACAGGTAAGAAAATATAGAAATATAGCCATTTTCCAAATTTATTTCTAAGATCCCCACTTTCTTTTACATAACTGTATTATGCCTACATGCATTTCCATATTAACTTTTTCTGTATTGGTTACATAGGAGGGGAGGGAAAAAAATCTTCCAAATTATTTATCATCTTGCTATTTTAAAGTGGATTAAAAAAATCAGGACATACAACATAGTTTTAAAGAAATTGAAGAACTTGTGTTTGTGAGAGTTTCAGACCATATTGTTTAACTAATTAAGTCTGATATTTTAGACAAAGTTAAAGTACTTAAACTCTGGGTGGTTATTCAAGAAAACTTGCAGCCTCATGGAAGCTCCTTCCCAAATATTAGTGTCAGAAACTACCATTATCTTACGATGGCATTTGATAGGGAAGCTCGGGAAAAATGCCATTCTAAGGTAGGAAAAGCTTTTTATTATATTTTTTTAAGTAAATAAAACCCCAGAATGGATTTTCTTTCCAAGATGTGTTTCTGTTTTATCACAATGACCTTTCTAAGGGAAGATGAAGCCAGCCTCAGGTAAAAAGAAACGGCCACATTTCATCTACAGTTAGCCTCGGTGACCCCTGACCTTGGTTTTTCTGTCTGAACCTGTTTTCATGCACCATTTCTCCTGCTGTCTGGTAAGGGACACTCCAGTGCTTTAGCAAGGCCACACTGGAACTTCGACTTTCATAAACTAGCTAGTAAACAAATTCTGTCCCATTTTAATTGATGATATCATTCCTCCGTGTATTTTTTCCCAACCCCACAGGAGGTCGATAAACTGCAAAATTCAGGACAGTCAAATGGGACCATTAAATCAGGCCCATTACCAGCTGGAAATCCCCAGTTACCACGTACATTATGTAAGTGTATTTATTTGTACGCACACACGCACAACCACACACTTCTGTGTTTTCCCCCCTATCTCTAACACAAAAGTTAAGGGGTTTGGGAGCATGCACAAAAAAAGAGATTTCTAAGAGAGCAGGCGATTGGGCCGGGGTCATTCGAAAGGGTAATTATTGTTAAATGTCAGGTTAACTCTGAAGGCCTCAGCTCATCCAACTGAGAGCAGATTAGCCCAGATGGAGACATTTTCAACACGGTGCTGTCTGGCCAATCAGAGACAGCTGGGATTAGCCAAATACCTTCTCTCATCTGCTTGCTCACAGAAAGGTCAGTTTCTGCTCATTGCTTCTCTTTTAAGATGTGCTTTTTTTTTTTTTTTTTTTTTTTTATTTATGGCAAAGCCGTGTGCAGGAAATCAGGTCCCTTTTATCAGAGAATTAAATATTCAACATCTAAAACCCACTTTTTGAGAGGCAACTGCATTCACTTTCAAGGCCACTTTTATCTTTCTTTAAGTGCGGAGGATACACCAGGCACATGTACACTCTCCATATTTCACTCCCAGCCCCCCGCCAGGCTGGAGGTCGGCCTGTCGTGTTTTGCGTAGTTTTGAAAGCTTACTTGTTTCATTTCCATGCATTTTCTTCTTTAAGGGCACCGGTTTATGTTTCCTATCATTTTCTTCATAAAAAGAAGAGGCGAAAATGAAACTAACCCTGGAGTGCTCTAAAAGATAATCTGTTTTTATGTACAGCTTTTTTCTTCCCCTAAGCAACGTAAATGAGCGTATGCATAAAAATCAGTGGCAAAATGAACAGTCAGGGAAGCAGACATCATGGGCTTGTGAATCTTCAGGCCCGTGTGTGTGTGTGTGTGCGCGCGTATGTGCATGCCCCCACGCACAGACACATACCCACACTGGGTCAGTTAGCCATAGGAAGGACAGCGATATTTGCTGAATTATCTTATTTGATACATTCATATATGAATACATAGACATTCTTAGGAGAAATACTTGGTACCACTTTTATTTGCCTCTGAAAATGTATTTTCTCATTTTAGAATGCAATCAGTGTGAGACACTAGAACACTCATCTTCTGAAGAAATTTTGTAAGAGCCGAATAAGGACATTGTAAGGAAACTCTTGCCATGCTGCCCATATGAACACGTTTTCATTATTCTGCCTCCATACTGTGGTGTTTTAATTCACTCCTGGCCCACCCCTACCTTCTACTGTTTTATGAAAGTGAAGGTATTTTGGACAATAAGATAAAAAAAAAAAGGATAGGTAAAGTAAAGTTTCTTATTTATTTACTACAAGTTTACATAATACCATTACATATTAAGATGAGACTCAGGGAAATCATTAATAATGATGTATTTCTTTTAAGAATATCTGCCGCGTTTAAGTGCCATTAGCCATTTATTCTATAGTAGTGGATGGGGCAATATTTTAAAAATTCTAGGACCTAGGACCTAGAGGATCGTTTTAATTTATTTTTTATTTTTATTTTTATTTTTTTGAGACATGGTGGTGTCATAGCTCACAGCAACCTTGAACTCTTGCCTCTGCCTCCTGAGTATCTAGGTCTACTGTGATGCCTGGCTGTTTTTTCTATTTTTAGTAGAGATAGGACCTCGTTATTGCTCAGGCTGGTCTCAAACTCTGGAGCCTAAGTCATCCACCCAGCTTGGCCTCCCAGAGTGCTAGGATTACAGGTGTGAGCCACCATGTGCTTCAATGTTGGTTTTTAATACCAACCTCCTATAAAGAGAATCCAGGTTCTTTGGAGAAATGGCTGTTTCAAAGACTAGGACAAATACAAGATGAGCCTGTAGTGCTAGAAAGTATCAAGTACCCAAAATACAACCTATATTGATGAATTGATGAAGGTGTATCAAAGAGACAGAGGTGCCAACTGATGGCCCTATGGCCAATGCAAGAAAAAACTCACAAAGTAAAATAAATATTGGATTATCA
Organism: Arctocebus calabarensis; assembly: GCA_963573935.1. Lineage (NCBI taxonomy): Eukaryota > Metazoa > Chordata > Mammalia > Primates > Lorisidae > Arctocebus > Arctocebus calabarensis. The sequence continues at coordinate 33,861 of CAUYON010012049.1, read as the reverse complement.
CTCACAGTACATGATGGATATCCATGACCCCTATCATTTCCAATTATTTGTGTGGATACCTCACCCTCAGAAGGGGGGAGCATAACTCTCCAGCTTTCATTATAAGCCATGCATAGTGATTTTTCCTTCACACTCATAGGATGGAAAGAGTGGAAAGTTACTAACCTTACCTTGGAGAAAACTGACACACAGCCAACCTCAGGCAGGTGAAGAGGGTTCACAGCAGCAGTGATAAGTCATTCTGATGGCATACACCCCTGACACGACAGGATGAGAACAGCCCTTTACCTCTGGGTCTCCCTACCGAAAACACACAACCCCAGTCAAATCAGGAGGAGTAAAAAACAAAAAAATCACACTTTGGACAAGCCCCAACAGAGAAAAATTCTACAGAATCCTTCTACAGTATTCCCTACAGCTTCAAGGTCATCAACACAAGGAAAGTCCAGAGCTATCGTAATTGAAAGGAGTCTGTGAAAATGTGACTGAATTAAGGGGGATCTTGGATGGGCTCCGGGGACAAAATAAGGACATTGGAAAAATTAGGGAAACTTGACTAAAGAGCAGACATTGGTTAATCATTATCGATCAAGATTGGTTGATTAATTGTGACAAATGCCCCACACCGTAAGATGATAATGATAGGGAAAACTGGGTATGCTATACACAGGGACGCTCTGTACCACTCCATAACAATTCTGTAAATCCGAATTTGTTCTAAAATAGCTTATTAAGAAAAAACCTAGGTCGCTATCTTAAAAAATAAACTCGAATCACATCAAATGCCTGTCTTTTTCAGCATTTTTGAAATACTTGAATGTTCAAATTGCAACTTATTAGGATTCTTAAAGGAAAAATGGAAGGTGAATAAGCCATCTTGAGAATTCACAGGAGAAAATATGACCAAGCTTTTTTCAAAAACCAAATTGTAAATCTGAAATCTTTTCTTAGGTAAACTCCTTCTAACACCAAACGACATGTTTCTTCCAAAATGCTCATTTCCACTAATACAGTCCACTCACACTTGGTCCTTTGACTCGGTTTTCTCTCCTTACTAATAGTCTGGGTTTGGACCTGAAGTTTGACCTCCACAGGGCTTCAATCTAAATGGCAGGTGCTCAGAAAATAATTAATAGAATTCAAACATTACTTGTTAAATGCTGCCTAATTGCCATTTTACAGATTGGCACAAACAGTACAGAATATATAATGCCAGGAGATAATGCAAATAACACCAATAAAACATTTAACTGGGTTTAGCCTCCATTATATAAGTAATGAAGGCAGAAACTTATTAGATTCAGTAGATATTTATAGCAATGCTTTCTCCACTCATAGATATACGTAAATTTTATGCCAGATTATAGCCAATTATTTCTCATTTCATTAATATTAGTTTTGGTTCCAATCTCGAAACTTGCTTAATTACTAAGTATACATTGTTACTTATCTGCACATGTAATTTTCCAAATATCTTCAGGTTATTGATTCTCAAGAATGGCGAATGAATTTTAACGTTCATATGATAAGCTGATTGCTAACTCTAGTAGTAGTAGATTAATGGTTCTATATTTTACATTGGTTTTTGTAACTAAAAATGCATGTGGCTGTTTGAGTCATTTTGGAAGGGCAATGAGCTTCAGTATAAATTTAACATCTAGAGATTAAACCACATACTAACTGTGGTGCCGAGAAACATGTAGTCTTTAAGACATTTCTTTTAATGCAATTTGAGCAGTAGCAGCAAATTAAAACCTCAGAGTAGGAACTTACTTATAGAAGTTCTCAAAGAGAGCTGTGCAGTGTAGGTTCACAAAGAAATAGAAAATTCCTGAGTTTTCCCATTGCTCCATTGCAGCAAAAGAAAACCACAGAGAAATATCTTTAAAGGCAATAAAAGGAAGGTGTCTTCTAGTACAGACATATTTCAATTGTTATTGTTTTCTGAACTGACTGGATGATACTGGATAATAATGGGATATTGTTGACAGTATCGTATTTATGTGTCTCTGGATGAGTTTGTGTATGAGTGTGGGTAAGCATGGGTGATGCACAAATCAGAGAAACATTTAAGGTTAATATGGTTGAAATGAATTTGTTTACTCCCCAATTGCACTCATTTTTAGATTTCTCTAAGATGACTCTAAATTGTTCACCTACTACAGAGCTTATTTAAATAAAAAGCTGAGTATAAATACAAAAAAAAAAGGATTGTAAAAATAAGGTTGTGAAGGAACAATTGAGCTCACTTTTGTTTTTTGAGCCTCCTTGCTTGTAAAGTTGCTGAGCAAAATTTATATTCATTTACTGCAGAAATAATTTATAGGCAAATGTATTTGAGCAGTTGGCCTTTTCTGGTGCAAAATACGTACCAATTGAGTAGAATTCACTTAATAGGTGAATAGAAATTGTAGGACTTTACTTAAGATAGTTTTTATTTATTTTTTCTGTAATCTGGTCTTAAAGTAATGACTTACAAAACTAAAATGTAAGAGAAACTGGCTTTGACTGGTGTCGCTGTGCTATTTTTTAGATTTTAGGAATTCGTATGAGGAGTAAAGTGCATACCTGTTAGAAGCAGCTTGGTGGATCTCAAATAAGACAGTGCCTGTGTCCCCACAGGTTTACTGAGCATGTACTATAAATCAAACCACTTAGAGGTATTGAAAAATTATAGACAATCATTCTATTCCAAGAGTCTCAGAGGGTGCTTTATGGTTTTGTAGCATTTCTAATACTTGCAATTAATTCATATGAATTGCTGACTTAATATTTCACACTTTCCCATCTATAGAGTATATGCTCCAAGACAGCAAAGTTCATTTTATACTTGTTATTCCCAGTCCTAACGGAGTGTCTAGTACTTGGTAAATATTTAAGAAGCATTTATTTGCCTGGGTAAAAAGAAAAATCAATGAATAGGAGACTTTGCGGATTGTGAACATGATATTCTCTCTCTCTGTCTCTACTATGAAAGCACCGAACAACAGTTCACCTGAAAAATATATTTCCTGCCCTTCCCTCCAGCTTCTAGTTAGTTGGGAGCCTTCCTGGGACTATTTTCTTTGTTCCTTTTTGCTCTACTGGTCCTTAAGGTGGGTAACGCTTCACAGATACCCAGGAGTCAGGTCATGAAAACCAGGTTCTAGGGATGATGGAACAAAAAAACAGATAAAGCCCAGGCTCCTGCCAGGGCCATACAGCTCCTGAGGGGCTGTGATTCTGGACTTCTTTAGAATACTAGAAAAATAAGCTCCTATTTAATTTAAACTACTTGGGTATCCTACCTCTGTTACTAGCAGCTCAACACAATTTTTCTAGTTGCTTCAGATGCTGTAAGTTCCCGTTGCCAGCAGTGGAAGTGTGTCACAGACAAACGAGACCTACTAAGACTCATGTTTGTAGTGCGTTATGTGTTTTCCCAACTACAGAAGCCCTTTATTGATTGGGTTCCATTGGTGGTTTGGGGGGACATTCCGGTTATTATACGTGGGAGGAGGAGGCCCAGTGTGCTGCTAGTGTCTCCTTGGGCAAAGAGCAGAGCCACACAGCAAAAAATCATCTGAATGGAAAGTCTTAATAGTGCCAAGGTTTAGAAACCCGGTGTTAAATCTTTTTATTAATTAAGTTGCCTACACAGCCCACTTAATCATTAACTCTTGATTAATGTTTGTTTTTAGCTGGGAGCCTATTTGTTGACTTTCCCTACATGGAAAACGTAAATTTTCCTCAACCCGTGAAATGATGTTTATTAAATAATGGTGTGTTGTACTTTACTTTATATGATTAGATAAGGGGGCATGGTGCACAAAAGTATTGGCACGTGAATTCTCGTACACAAAAACAGAGTAATGTGAGGAAGATAAGAAAGTGACAGATAAACGGCTCACTATTACGCAGACACAGCTGTTGGGAAAATTGTGCTGCAGAGTGAACTGAAGATGGTTATGCAGTGAATTTTTTCTGATGTTGTTTGTTTTTCATGACAGAGTCCTGTTCTATTATCCTGGCTAGCGGGCAGTGGAGTCTTCATAGTGCATTGCAAACTCAGATTCCTGGGATCAAGCCATCCTCCTGCTTCAGCCTCAGAGTAGCTGGGGTTACAGACACCTGCCACCACACGCAGCTAATTGTTCTACTTTAGTAGGGGTGGGTTCTTGCCCTTACTCAGGCTGGTCGCGAACTCCTGAGGGTAAGTGATCTTCAGCCCCTCAGCTTCTCAAAGTGCTGGGATTACAGCCATAATCCACCGTGCTTGGTCTCAACGAATTTTTGTTTGGAGATGAAGCGATAGTTGAATTGGAAATTCACACGTTGGAATAAGATCTACCCACTGTAATCCTGTGGGAAAGTGGGTAAACTTACAAAAACTCCTAGTAGGAAATCACATTTGCAAGACTTTTTCATTTTCTTCTTTGATCCAAAGATGCAAAAAGAAAGAGGGAAGGAAGTGAGGATGGAAAGAAAGAATGAATAAAAGGCAGGAGGGAAAAAACAATGATCTGACACTTAAAAGTGATAGAAAAACAAACTAAACTAAAAAAAAATCAACACAACCTACATCTAGAATGGAATGACTCTGAACTTGCCAGAAATTAGAACTTCACCTGGCATTAAGCAGTTAATATTTACAGATAACTTTATAATCATTGCTATCAGCAGAAAATGCCACAATAATCCGAATGCCATCACTTTAACCAAAGTCTGTGTCCTAAACCTTAAAATTTTCTGCTGTCATGCTCAGCCACTTTCAACACATTTAAATTAGAAAAGACTATGCTAATTTTGCTTCATAGCCAGAGTAATTGTTGTAAGACATAATTATCTTTTTTTCCCAGTCATTTTATTCTCTAGTTTTGTTTAAATTCAGTCAGTTACCCCATGTCCTTTTAAGCCTGAGCCATCTCTAGCCCCCACTCTGCTGAAAATATGCCTTTCATGTTCCTTAGCAATAAAGAGCTTAGATGTCCCTTTCCAATAGCCATGTTATTCCTCTGTGATCTTCCAGAGAAATGGCGAATGAGGCTAAGTTGATGAGTTAACTCTGTATTTAATTAAAAAGAGGTACCCTTTATTTTCCTTACATTAATGCAAAACTAATATAGAATTGACTCCAGACAAGGTAGTAAAAGGATGACAGCTGAAGATTTGAAAAGAGATATGGTGGTGGTGGCAGGGATATTGGGTTGGAGGCTTACGCTGCATTTAAATACTTGAAAGAAGGAAGAGATTTATATAGCTTTGGTAGACTGAACTGGGCAAATGAGTGTAATCAACAAAGGAAAAGATTTGAACTCAAAAAAAGAAAATTCTAGTAGCTGAAACTGGAGTTTCTTTCTGAAGCAATGAAGTTCAGGGAGGGTAGGGATCCCCAAACTGAGAGGAAAGGGGGACAGGCAAGCTTCCTCCTTTATATAGACCATGATGTATCTTAATAAGCTATGTAAAAATAAGGTTGATACACGTATTGATTAGATAGTATCAAAAAACTGGTCAAAAGAGAAACATGGAAACTTAAGAATTACATACTAATTTACTGGTTGAGTGGTGGGTATCTTCTGTTTTAATACTGGATGTCAGAGGAAAGGTGAATTTGCAAATGTTCCATCATCTGAGAAATTTATACTAGCTGAAACCACCTCAATTTTTCCAGTGTTTGCCTTCAAATTCTTCCTAATGATGTTCAGTGTCACTAGCCTAAAGCATCCTAAACTATTTGTCCCCTGATATTTGTCCCCTGAACTACCCAGCTCCCCTGCAGGAAGGAGATTGCCATTGATTATATTGCTGGAAGATCCTGAACTGGTTGGCCCATCGATTGTCTTAAGTTTGTCACTTATTTAATGTTTAAGACAATCACCCTGCTTTGAGCCTAATCATGAGATGTCCAAGCCCAAGTCTTAAGCGTCTACTATTTATGAGGCTAGCACCAAGGAGGAGGGGGAATCACACCCATGATGGACATCACTGTTCCGAGGACTGAGGTGCAGGATTTGGACTTGGAGCCAAGGGGACAAAGGACAGTGGGGCACTGATTAGTCACAGAGGTTCCTATTCCATCCCTGGCTGGCTCTGAATATGCTCATACCTGCATCTTTTTGTTTTATGGCACCCAGAGAGACCTGCCCAGGAGGAAACTGCTCACTCTGCAGACCTCCTGATTCAAGCCTGAGTTTGTCTTTCCACAACACTTGAACCATTGTGTTCAAGTAAGTCCCAACTCTTAAACCACGTTCACTGTGTGCAGACAGAATGCAACATTCAAATGCACCTGCTGAGCGTAGGCTACATCACTGGCCCATTATTTAGATACTTTAGTTACAGTTACTATGACATACTTTTTAAAGAAATTGAAACATTTTGGAGCTCTTGTAATTAGGACTGTATGCCTATGGATATTGCATGTGGGCGCACTGGAGGGCTCAGGAAAGAGATCTGCTTTTTTTTTTTTTTTTTTAAGCTTTATAATTAAAGACCCTGGACGATCCTTCCCCCTCACCTGGTAGACCTCAGTTTCCTCACCTATATAATGGTCGGGGGTGAAGTTGTTGCTTTCCACCTCTCAAGGGTGTTGTGAAGATTTATGAGATCAGTTTTCTCAAGCATCATGAACTTTTTGAGAAAAGGCACTGTGAAAAATAAAGCATCATTATTCATTTTGTTCTGGGACAGGACCCTGGGGGTGGGGTCCCTGAAAAAGAACCAATAGAGTCATTTTTACTGGAGACAAGAGAGAAATATTTGTCTCTGAAATTCCAAATTCAGCAGAAAACAAGATTGCTGGAGAAGCTTGTTGAGTTCTGTCTTTAAAACATTCTTTGTGCTTCTGTGTATTTTTTCGTTCTCTTTGACAGCCGGGATTGTTATATCAACTCTGCAGGTAACAGAGCACACCTCGTGTGTGTGTGTCTGTGTGTCTGTGTGTCTGAGAGAGAGAGAGAGAAAGAATATTAAAAGGTTTTGTAAGCAAACACATTTGGAGAAATCCATCTTGCTTTATCTGAATGACTGTTGAGAACCCATTTATAATAACTCCTAGTGCTGCCTAGTTGGTTGTCTACTTGAGATTCACAAGAGGTATTTTGCTTTGAATGGTTTAAATTTTTCTTCCTCTTCTTTTGGTAGAAAAAAATAAGGTATATGGGCTACCAAGCATCATTAAATATGTTTCCATTTGTGGTAATGGGCTACAGTGGTATAGGAACAGACATTGCCCCTTCTTTTTCATTATATGATTGTAGGGCCCTAGTTACATTTTGGAAAGTAAAGATAGCCTTACGAATAAATAGTTTGGGCAGGATTTTTAACTCCTAGTTATTCTTATACTCAGTCCCTCCCACCTTGAAGAAATACAAAAGGCTGATGAGAAGGTCCCCCATGCAACTGTGTGTTCCCTGGAACCCTCCTTGGTGGATTGCTACATTATCTTTTTCTACCTAAATGCTTAACTCTGAAGCCCCAATTATAACCCACCTTTGACTTGGAATGAGAGAGAGAACATTCTTTACATTTGACATTACAAGGGCTGTAATGCCCCTTGGTTATTACCTAGTCACGTAATAGAACCTTCAACAGTTGGTATACTTTCTTCATTTAAAGGATCCTATCACCTGACAGTTTGACAGTTCTGATCTTGGAGTTGCTCTGTTTCAACTGCAGGGCCGTCTGGTTTCCAGATCCCTTTCCCACGGAAGGCACCTAACGGTGCTACATTACAGGCTTTCAAGTCTGCAAGGGTTTTATGGGTTACTGACAGCAAGGAATCTGATTCTACCGGTACCCCCCCATTGAGCCTCCCTAAACTAGAAGTTCTCATGAATGGATCATTCCTCAGCTATGAAACTGGAAAATTGCTGAGAAGGTTAATCCAAATGTCACTGCTTAGTGCTAAATTCCTTTTCTTTCTTCACCCCATAAGATAGGAACCAGGAGTTTTTGAGTTTTAAGCTTAGAAGAGAATTTGTAGATGATCTAGACTGTAGTTTTGTATAGAGATCAGAATTTTTGAGCAACAATTTTGCTTTGAGACACAGACATGGAGAACTCTTTAAATGTCATCAGACATTTTCACCTTTAATGAATTCTTAACTATTCTTATATACAGTAAAACTTACACTTCATGGAAAACATACTATGTGCATTTACTATGTTATATGTTTTGCATATAATTATCCCATTTGTCCCTTACCACCACAAACTGGGAAGGTGGAATTGCCGTACCCATCTTAGTAATCAGATAACAGAAGTTCAAAGAGACATTCATGGTCAGAGGCAAGTGAGATGAATCTAGATTGTCTGGCTCCAGAGCCTGGGATCTTGCCAACTTTGTTATGCGAAGAAATTGTGATAAAAGGCTTCTAAAATGATATGTATATGGTCCACATTTAAAGGGAGAAACTTGAAAGGCAAAAGGGTGTTTTCTCACTTCTCCTGTCTTTAACAGTGCCATCCATTCTGCAGAATTAACTAGCTGATATCTCGGACAGGTAGTTTATATTGCTTCAACCAGGAACCATCTCAATTTTCTATGGCTTGAATTTGCAGGTTTCACATTGAATGGGTGATGTTGGGAATACTTTGTCTTCAGATCGTATGTCAAGTTTAGCCTTTTTGTCACAGAGATTCACCAACAGGTTCAGAAAGAGAAACACTAAAGATACCAGAGGGGACTGTGTAAAGAAATACAGAACTATAGAGAACCACTGGTTAAACCACAACTTATAGACAGGTGTTCAACTAATACCATGGCAACAGGTAAGTAAGAGCCTCAACAGCTTTAAGAACTCTCAGAGCATGTTTTGACACGAGTCAACAATTACCCTTCTCTTAATTCCATATCCCTTAGGGATTTTCAGTTTCCCCTCTCTCCTTTACCTCAAAATACGTAGAAAGCATAGTCCGTGGTCACTGTCTACAATTCTTTTCCTCCTAATCTATTTTGAGCACACTTTAAGTGAGTTTTCGTCAAGGTCATCAATGACTTCCACACCACAAATCTGGATACAAGTTCTTGGTCCTCAACTCCATTAGGTTGACTGTCCTTGTGACAGTCTCTCAACCTGGCCTTCACAATCTCATTCCCTCTTTGTTTTCTTCCTACCTCCCTGGACACTCTTTTGTTTACTGGTTCCTCTGCATTTCTCCCACCTCTAAAGAGTAGCATATCCTAGTGATCATTCCTCAAACCTTCCCTCTAGTTACACTAATTCTAATCTCAAGAAACCCACCAAATATACCGATAACTCACAAATGAATATCTCTAGTTGGGAATTTTCCTCTGAACTAGAAAAAACTTTTATACCCAAGTATTTTTCTTTTCTAATTGGATATTGAATAGGGATATCAAACTTTAACATATATGAAACCAGATGACCCATGACCATTTCACTCACAGTATAGATCATGCTGAGAAAAAAAGGGAGAAAAATAGAAAAAGAGAAAGACGCCACTTAGAACCATCTTTAATTTCTCTCTTTCTGTCACAGACCATAGTTAGTCATCAGGAAACTCTTAAGTTTCGACCTTTAAAATAAAATTGCAATCAGAAGACAGTGGTCCCTCACTATATATGGGGAATTTGTTCCAGAACTCCCCCAAATATCAAATCTATATACACTAAAGTCCCGGAGTCTATCCTATAGATGACCCCCTTATGCAAAAAAATTACTACCCTATATAGAAGTAAATAATGTATTTTTCATCCACATTTGGTTGGAAATAATCCACACCTAAGTGGATCCCATGCCCAGTCCATGCCCATGTAATTCAAGGGCCAGCGATATGCCTTACAGCTGTTAACACTCAGAGATGAGCTTCCATTTTCTGTTGTCTGGGCGATTCCATGTTCAATAGCTTGTTTCCAGCCTCATTCTGTCTTCCTCCTTCAGCTTTTACTCAGTATAATAACCCAGTCTGTCCCTTTAAAACAAAAGTCAGGTTATATTAGTCATCTGCTCAAAATCATCCATTGGCTTCTCACATAAATCATCTTGAAATCCAAAGTCCTGGCAATGGCCTTTACAGCTATTCATTCTTTATATTCTTACTCGCTTCCTGACCTCACTCCTCATTCTCTCCACTACCCTCACAATTCAGTCACTCCTGCCTTTTGTTTTCCTCCATCCACTTGCCCCAGGAATTTGTACTTGCTGCCCACCCTACTAGGAAATTCCTTCCTCCTGACAGTCCCAGGGTTTGTTCCTTATTTCTTTGGGGGCTCTGATCAAATGTCACTTGATCAGGGAGGGATCCCCCTATCCACTGAGGCAGCGAGTCTCTGAAGATGACCACCCGCTGAACCATGTCTTTCACCCTTCTTTGTACCTCCCTCTCCTCTTTTATCTGAGGAGCCCCAAGTCTTGCTTTTGACCAATACAAAGTGGAAGAAGTGACACTTCATGACTTTCCAGGCTAGGCCAAAAGCAAATGTACAGCTTTGCTCCAAATTGTTCGTGATGCTTCCTCTAGAAAAAGCCAACCACCATATAAGAGGCCTAATTATCTAAGCCCACTCTGCTGTGAGGAAGCCCAGAGTGACCCAAAGCCTGAGGGTCATGTGGCCGCATAGTGATACCCAGAGAGAGTCCAGCTGCTCCATCCACTCCAGCAATAGGAGAGAAGCTATTTTGGATTTTCAGGCTTTGTGCTGACTCCTGTTCTATTGCCGTATGACTGTAACTGCATGAAGACCACCATTGAGAACTGCCCTGTAGAGCCTCGTCAACTACAGAACCATAAAAAATAATAATAAATTTCCCGTTAAGCCAAGAGATTTTATGGTATTTCCTTGTGCAGCAAGAGATATCTGGAACAGAAATCAATATCAGTTGCATTTGTCTCTTGCCCCTACACATGTTGTCTTTCTTCCTCTGCTTCATTTTTCTCCATAACTCTATTATCACCATCTGGTTACTGTGTATTTATCTATCCGTAGATTATCTCTCTACCCCACTGGAATAGAAGATGAAGAAAGGGACGTTGTTTGGCTCACTACTGTATTTCTAGTGCTAGGAACAGTGCCTAACATAAGGTAGGCACTCAATAAATATCTAGGACTAAGAAGAGTAAATGAACACATTTAATTTATCTTGTAAGTTTGTTTTTCTGAACGTGTCTAAGCTCCACCCCCCCACAAAAACAAAAGGATGAAATTATTTAAAATACTCCCATGACTATGAATTTCCCTCTGATGGACCCGGAATCTTGTGTGGCTGCCAATGACTCAGTTTTCACCTTCCCATTGAAGCTTGCTAATAATGCCCACTGCTTCCCAATTTCAGTTTGCCAGAACAGGAAACCCAGCTTGCAAGAACTCATGCACAGGTGCCAAGAAATGCACCTCTACGCCTTACCTGCCTCTCTCACGCACAGTTCCAGATGCATGGGCTTTCCTCACTGTTTTGACCCTGAGCTAGAGGATAACCAGTGATTGAACAGGGGTTTTACCTCTTCCTACGTCTAAGAAGATTGAATGAATCACAGACTTCTCTCTTTCTATCCCTCAGGTTCCCATGGTGATGAGGGGACCAAATCACCCATGAAATGGGAACGAATACAGTCTGAAGTCTTCTCTCCCTCCATCCTGCAATGGCAACAGGTGGTGCCTTGTCCATCCTGGGCAGAAACTGCTCTGACTGTGCGTTAACAATGCTCAATTCCTTGGCAGCTCGGATGGCCTGGATTAGTGGCGCGTGTTGGTAGGGATCTGCCTGTGGTCTGGGGGCGCCCATGAACTGAGCTCTGGAGTCTCAAGAGGGAAATTTACAACATGCCGGCAAATGCCCAGATGAGCTCTTAACAAGCAGTTGCAAATGCAAGATAAATGGGCAGCTGCAGCCACATCCTGGTGACACACACTACTTTAACCTCTCTACTGTTTGCTCTTAAGTCATTTTTTCCCATAGGGGTGCACCGTTCATTCATTTTCCTTCTTTGAGATGCTTGTAATCCTTAACAGAGAGTTAGAGAAAGACAATGAGAATGAAACAGAGGGGCTGTCTGGAGACACAGCAGGGGGATTTTTATTGCTTAAAATAGGAAAGCGACGATTATTTTAATTTCACTTTGAGTGGCTCTGGACTCACCTGGCGCTGCCCTCTCTGTGAGTTTGGCTGAGAGGGCTGGGGGGATTCTCTCGTCCTTGTAGGGCTGCCGGACAGCCGCACTGTCCTGCTTGCTCGTAACCCTAACGGGTTAACTTCATAAAAACGGGCGCTCTTTATTCCAGCTTGAGATTTCCCATCATACTTTAGGACCAGCGAACCGTCCCTTCTTTGATGGCACCTTTTGGCTCCACAATAGAAGCCAATTTGTTAGACTTCTTTACAGGTCAGGGGCTGCGTGGAGATGTGGAGGGCTCAGCAGTGGGCACTGGAAAATGAAGTTGTATTCGCTTGGCAAATTATACGTCTGCTGCACTTTATGGGGCCTGGTTTCCTTCCCTTCACTCTCTCTGCACCGTCCCCATTCTCTTACCTTTTCTTTAAACTGAGGGAGCGTGTATGTGAGATATCCTCACACATCCAGTTAATGTAGGTTAATAGATTGATTCCAGTGACACGGATCATAATGAACAGTAAATTGTTTTATCTCTTAAGTCTTATTTGGTCAGCCAGGAAAACATATGAGGTAATATGGCTTGGACTAAATGGACCGTATAATAGATCTCCTTCTAAAGAATCAGGACAGGGTGACAGCGCCTCTTATGATTAATGAAAATAATAATGGTCCTGAAATTGAAATTTTTCTAATTTTTTTTCCCTTCTCCTCTCTTGGCTGCCACCGAAAACTTCAGCCAGGAGATGATTTGTGTACAATAACTGGGTCTGACTTCTTCCTCAACTAGGAATATACATTTAGGAGGGGCGAAGGAATGAATTGGTTTATAGAATTCAAAATGTGCCACACAGAGAGTGGGGGGACCCTTCGTGCAAATTTCTTCTCTGTTTAGTTCTGATGTAAAGACTTTTTAAAGAGCACGAGAATCTGGATATATGTCTTTGGCATTCGAAGTGTTATAGATCGTTCAAATTATTTACCCAAATTAAAGTCCATTCTGTCTTTAGATTTATTTTTAAATGACGTTGTCCTCTTCACCACCTCCATTTTAACTTGGACAAAGGAGTTTTGTTGATATCCATATCTTTACCACAAGGCTTATAGCTTTTCAGTTGCCATAAGAAAAAGCAAATGTGTGTCTCAATTTTTTACAAAGTAGTACTTTGAAACTCCTTAGAAAGAAAAGGAAAAGATGGGAATTTTGATTGTTAATCAACAGGCATGAAGATATTATCACATTTGAAGGAAAAAAAATACAGCAACAAGTGATCTTGATGTGTTGTGGCCCAGGAAGCTGCTCTAATTGCAGGTGACCACCGACCACGGGGTCGTGAGTAATTAGAGCAATTCCCCTCTTCCATGGGGTGTACGGTAAGAGGAAGAAATAAGGAGAGCCAGCGACAGGGGAAGGGCCTTTAGCTTCCACTGGAGTAGGACTATTACCTTGCAGCCATTTCTTCTACACAGTGAGTCACATATCATTTGGACAGCAGCCTGAGAAATGTGTGGAAGCAGCTCAGTGGAGAAGTGGTGCACAGAACCGAGACCGTCCATCTTCTGTCCGATTCTGTCCAAATTCTGTTCAAATTGATTTCCCAAGAATTTGTCTTCCACAGTCTTAAGGAGTTGTTTCTAGATATTCTTCATTGAACACACTCTATTCTCTTGGGCTTGGCACAGCTAGCTAGAGAATCGTGGACTCAGGCAGCACCAACAGGTCATCTTTATTACGAGCAAATCTATGGGCAAACATTACTCTGGCGAAATATTGCTTACCTGTGTAGAAACAATTAAGAGAGTGGCATTAATCCAATATAGACATTATTTTGTGTGCCTTTGAAATTGAACTTTCTTTATAGCACTTGCAAATTATTTCATTGAAAGTTTTATTTTGGAGCCAGTTTTCATTGCGAGATTTAAAACCAAAGTCTGCATTCACTTGTAAGTAAAAATATTCACAAAATATTTAAATCTGTAAATATTAAAAGGAAAAAGATGTTTTCAATAAGTTAATTTTTCAAAACAAATTACAAACTAATATATGGCATAACTCTCTTTGTTTATAAGTTTATGTATAATTACACAGTAGAACCTCTATAAACCGACCACCCAAGGAACTGTAAAATCAGTCAACCTATGGAGGTACTCAACATAAGAAACTAGGCCTTCTGTACTGATATGCACATGTGGTACATGTCCAGTCTACGGAAATTAGGTCACCTTAAGGATGTGGTCAATGAAGGAAGGTGGGCAGCTATGGAGATTCAACTGTATATGTACACACATATATAATTTATATATCTAAGGCTATATGAGGTTGAATAAGTTCTCAAACTCATCCTAGGAAAGGTGCTACGTACTTCTTTGCTGAATATCAGGACAGTCAACTTCAAAGTATTCCCCTTAGCCATCTGGTGACTGCCATGGTATTCAGCAATGAGACATGTAGCACTTTTTCTACTATGAGTTCATGGACTTAATTGTCAGACCTCCTACAACAAAAGCTCTCATATCTGTTCCAGAAAAAAGAGTTCCCAAGTTGCTTTGAAGGGTGGACTAGGTGCTGGTGTTAACATAGCTTCTCAAGGGGAGAACTCAAAGGTCACGGTAGTGATGATATTACAGCAATGAGGGATGGGGTACTTTGTCTAGGATAAGTTCAAGAACGTAATTGTCTGACCTTGTATACATATATCAGATATGTATATGTGTGTATTCTTCTGTTTGTCACATAATGAAGAAATCAATGACCAAAAACTAAACCTGTGTCACCTTCAAAGAGTCGAAATATTGAAAGTTGAAACAAATGAGAAATTATAAACTTGGGAATTAATGTCTGACATGTCATCATAAACAATCATTACTTTTGAAATAAAACATAAAGTTATTTTGTCTTTCATTGCTCTAGACAAGTGAACGATAGATTTTAAGAGGACTTTTTGAGAGTTTAGAAAGTGCTCACTTTTTCAGACCTTTGTGGTAAATAATCCATTTCTTGATACTAAAAAATTGTCAAGTAATAATGAGTATGTTTCTTTAAGATGATAATAAGGACACATGGTGTTACAAAATATATTTGATTTAAATTTAAGGAATGAGATGATCCGTTAAGCATTTTATGTGTTTTTTTTAGAACTAGTATTACATTTTATCTTTTTATTTTGTCTCTGTAAATATATTTGAGGTTTTATTTTTAACCCTTCCTTTTACCAAAAAAAGTACTATTAAAATTTTATTATTATTTCAATCAAATGTATACTATTTGAAGTTGGAATAACCCTAAGTATAATTACAAGATAAAATATGCTGGGCGGTGCCTGTGGCTCAAGGAGTAGGGCGCTGGCCCCATACACCGTGGGTGGCTGATTCAAACCCAGCTGTGCCTCAAAACTGCAAAAACAAAACAAAACAAAACAAACAAAAAAGATAAAATATGCTTATCAGGAACAGCTTGGAATCTATCTCACCCAAGAAGTTATCATACAACATTGTAAAACTACATCAGTAAGCTGCATAACATCTAAGCAAGTTATTAAGGGGCAGAGTCTATAGATAGAAATATTTCTAACTTAGGTTTTCAATCATCAATTTGGTGAATTTCAAGCAATTCAGAGGATGAATATTTGAGGGAGTGATCAAGAACTGATAGATACCTTGGTTCTTCTAAATTTAAATGAAAACCTCAAGAAATTTAACTTTTGCAGTGTCTCTCCTTTCAAATTTGGAACTATTTAATAACTTCGTAAAATTTTGGCATTTCTCATATAGTGGTTCAATATTAATTTTTAATCACCCAATGTACATTGGAAAATAGGATGAGATTTTTTTTATAATGGCATACATTCGTAAGCATCCAGAGAATTTTATTAACTAAACTTTATTACACACACACAAACATGCACAAGTGTGTATTTATAGTTTATATATGTATATATATGCTATTTAATGAGAAACAGTATAAAAGAAATAAATAAAAGCATAATACACTAACTCTAATTTTATACAAAAACAATGTATAATAAGAACTACCAAAGGCAGTGATTACCCACTGCTGTTAGGATTAAGATATAATTTTTTTCTCTTTTCAAATACATTTTTGCAGCCTGCTAAACAAACAGAAAAGAAAAAAATTGTCTCAAAAAAAGAAAAGAAACAGAAACCATATGTAACATTAACATAACTCACCTAAAATGTTATTATAACATATTAACACAATTAATAAATATTACATAATAAATAAAATATAATAATGTAAATAAAATTTATTCTCATTCTAAAAAAAAACAAAAAAAATGTTGACATGGACACATTATTTTTATAATTAAAAAATAGCTAATTGTTGCTATGTGTTAGGCACTGTTATCAATACTTTATAAACTCACTGATTTACTCTTCAAAACCACTCTTTGACATAAACATTTTTCTTATATCATTTTAGAAATGAGGATATCATCGAGGTTTAATATTTGCTCAAGGTCAGGTAGCTGATAACATGAAGGAATCCACCTTGCCTGGCTCCAAAGCATGGGCTGTAGTCGACTTTCTAAATAAAACAGGTTGTCCAAACAGAATCTCCTTAAACTGAATGTTTTTACCCAGGAGGATAACACTAGCTCAGGCAACCCAACTATAAGATATCTAAATCTGGATAAAAACAAGCACATTAACATGTTTCTGATGTCAAGGTTCAGAGTTGTTTAATTTTATATGATTTAATTTTCTTTATTCTAGTCGTGAACTTGGCTAACAAGTTTATGATAGGCAATTTTGACCTTCTGTTTTCATATTCAGAAAGGGCATACTATTAAAGACTGTGCTCATGCAGCTGCTGTGTTACCAAATAAAGTGGTAGCCTTCTGGTCAGTAGATCAATGTGGATAGACCGAATACTCCAAATGCCCTAAGGAAACAATTACTTACCTAACATCAAGCTAATTACGCAGTTGTTGAATCTCTACTTCAGTTCAAAATATGTATGGTCATTAAAGAAAAAAGGGGAGGCACCTGTGACTCAGTGAGTAGGGCACTGGCCCCATATACAGGAGGTAGCAGGTTCAAACCCGGCCCCGGCCAAAAACTGAAAAAAAAAAAAAAAAAGAAAAAGAAAGAAAAAAATATACCTGCTTTAAATGTGTTTGCTCTTATGAAAAGAGCTTAGTTGAAAGAACAGACATTCTAGCCATGTAAGAAAGTTAACTGCGTAAGACTTTGGGCCCCCACTTTTCTCTTTCCAGGGTCCTTTGGAGCTCTAAAATTCTGAATTTAAATATTGTCCAACACGTAGGGTTCTAAGCAAATAGAACAGGAAATAGTTGCAAAAATTGCTCTCACCTCCTACAACCCCCCTAGCCTAGGCTCCTGCTGCCTCTTTGGCAAACCCAGTGCTTTCCTGGGGGCTTCTTTCCTGAACCCTAAGTGGCTTAGGGTAATTAGGAAGACAAATCCTTTGACCCGCTCTTGCTTTCCGATCACCCACCCAGATAATTCCACCCACCTGGAAACTTACCTATTCTTTTGTGACCCTCACCACTCAGTTCTTCCCACTGGGGGCTGGTTTCTTCTCACTTCTTTTACCCAGTCTCATTTCTTTCCTATGTTCTTCCAGATTTTTCCCATTGAAACCACTGTCTCATTTTCTTTCTTTCTAGAGAGAGAAAAATATATACATTAAAAATGAAGGGAATTACGCATGATTAACTTAAATGTAGTCCTTATTGTAGCCAGAGAATAGAAAGCCAGAAATTTTAAAATTAACCTGATCATGATGAAAAACAATATCAGCAGACAGAGAAACACTTATAAGTGTACTGAAAAAGTCCTGTCAAGTTCACACACAACTTTTATCTTCCTTCTTCTCTAATTCTCCTTATATTCTTTAAGTACCCAAAGCATAAATAGCTGCCCAAATACTTATCGCCTGGGCGGTGCCTGTGGCTCAGTGGGTAGGGCACTGGCCCCATATACCGAGGGTGGCAGGTTCAAACTCGGCCCTGGCCAAACTGCAACAACAATAACAGCAGCAAAAAGAAAAAAAGAAAAAGTACTTATCACCTGTGGTTTATCAATGTTGCCACAGAACTGCTCAGAATTTCAGCCACTTTCTAGGTTAGATTTTGTTTGGTTTTGAGTTAGCCTGGGCACCTGTGTGCATTTCAGCTCTTTTCAGTGGAATCCCCTGTTCTAGATTTCAAGGACCCCAGGACAGGCTTTGAGGATTCCCTCAATCCTCAGCAATAAACTCACAGCTTTGTGGATCCTTATTCTGGCTCTCAGGGAAAATGTGTGTCTTTACATATTTGCAGATTCATGTGTGAAACCTGGGATTAGCCTTTGGGAGCCTTGTGTTAATTAAAAAAGAGAAATCAATGGGCCTGTGAATCTACCTTTGCCTGGGGTTGATTAAAATCCAAGAAGAAATTAAGACCAAGTTAAACAAAAAATAAAAAAAAAACAACTACGCGGATATGAGAAATATTTACCATGTATACACAACTCTCTCTCAAGCACATACAAAATGCATTATTTTATTTTTTTATTGAAGAAAAAAGATATTAAAAAATCCAATGACTGATTTTGCTTCTTGAACCAAATCAAATATTTTCTTGTCAGAGCTCTCATAACTGCAGCCTGCAGAGGTCATGGCCTTAACTTTCTCCTTCAGATGGTCTGTGAGTGGAATGTCCTTACGATTAAGGCTCCTTTTGTTTTCCTTGGGAGGGTTTTGCTTACACTGGCAAGCGCCTGAGACGAACCAAGCTTCTCTAGACTCTGTTTATTAGATTTTTATCTTCTTATCAGAGTCTTCCTTCTTAAATCATGTCAGCATTTTACCTCTCTTCAGGGATTCCTGGTGTTTTATTGTCTATGAACTGCTTGGGGGGTGGTCAGAAGGGAGGCAACCTAACAAATATAACATTTATATAATAGTAGGAATGGGGAGGAGGCTGCATTCTCTTATTGTGCCCACACTCACCAACCTTTCCTTTTCCCCTGCCAGGGAGCCCCCGGGAAGCCCATCACCAGCTCAGCCCAAGCTTATTCGTCACCAGGATGACATGGCTTCTCTGTGGGCAACTGCTCTCAAGTCATTCTGAGCGGCTCTTTAAACCCCTATGTCTTTGCTCAAGCCATTTTCAATCACCCAGAGAGACCAGCGGGTGAGTAGGCGATTGTTTTGAACTTAGAAAGGTTATTGGGTTTTATGCACAGATGTAACATGGGTGGAGAGAGTCCGTAAGGGTCTATGCTACCTGTTCTTTCTTACCGCGTTGCACTGAAATGTGAAAACAACCTCATGCAGAAGCACCCAAACTTCATAGCCCAAATAGAAAAAAAAAAGCAAAAATGAGGAAAGCGAAGGCTGAGGTTTTATGGCCCAGTCCAGGGAGGGGTCTGGAAACCAGGAACCAAAGAGGAATGCTCACTGCTCGGAACATGAATCATGCTTTTTCCTTTCATTGCCGCCCACATGACTTCTAAAAGTATTATTTTTAATCATAAGCTGATCATTCCAAGTTACATGTATTTTTAAAAAAAGAGTTCTTAAAAAATATGACAGGAAAAAAAGTTCTAACCAATAAGGTTAACTAGAAAAAAAAATATCAGAAAAAAGAGACGTATCTGTCCATTAAGAACATAGAGTGATCATATGAGTTATTCCATATTGCTTTTCAGAACTGGTGGCGAAACTTATTAAAGGTAGAGTATTAATGTCTTTATATAGTGATCAAGGAAATGCCATGAAGGATATCTGTAACAGTATGATCAAAATATTTCTGATTGTATATGAAACACATTGTGCCTTTTGATTGCACCAATGTACACAATTATGATTCAATAAAATTATTAAAAAAAAACAAAAAAAGAAAATGGCAATTTAAACCCAAGATGAGAACAGAGATGCAGGCATGAAAGAAACTGTGAGGAGTCGGGGTAGAACAAACCGGAGAGGTCATGATCATATTATTCTCCTAAAGACTCAACAGATACTAAAGGAATAAAAAACCTCTAATATGAGACTAAGAGCATGTAGGTGAAACCAGGTGAAGTGAAACTGTCCTCTTTCTCTGATCTCATTCATGTTCTTGGACTTCTAATGAAAGCTGTGTTGCATTAACTGAAATGTTAGCTAGAATGCTTATCTGTGTATCTCCTGACATGCTGCCTTGAGAAAATATTCCCTCTATAACAAGCACATAGCAGAGCCATTTTAATAGCTCTTCATTTTCACAGAGGACAGGTATGTATAAGATGATCCATTATATAAAGAGAGTTTTTGAAGTAGCAGAAGGTGAGTGGATTCCAAAATGTTTTCACCAAATTAGAATATCAGCAACTGCTGTTCACAATTTAAAAAATGAAATACAAACAAATTAATATGTTTACATTGGATGTCAGCTACTCAATGAAAGAACATATAGATAAATGTTCAGAAGCCTAATGAAGTTTTCTTGACTTATACATTTAGGCAAACTTGTTACACTATTATCAGTTTTAGGTACTCATTTAATATTTGGTGCTTAAATAATTTTTATTATATAATTTCAGTTTTTCTTAATACATAAGTGATTTAGGTTCTAGTTATATGTTCCCTCCCCGGTATTTTTTAGATAATTAATATTGATATTATAATGCTTGCAATGGGATTACTTGTAAACATTTGAAATTTGCTCCGAATTACAGCTTATAAATTCTTTACCATTTTTGTTCTGTAATATTTAGTGTTTTTTCAAAGAAATGGTTACTTGTTTAACTTACAATTGCAAATTTTGCAAGTAATGATGCATGGAGGGTGAATTTAAGAAAAAAGTATTTGCACAAATAATTTTATTAAACAAAATTTATATTTTTAAAGGAAGTTCAGTAAAAAGATATAAAATTTGATATTAAAACATATATTATTTTTGCTAAACATTATTTGCTCAAAATCAAAGAAATACACTATTTTCAGAAGCAAAACAAGACTTCCACCATAGTCACCTGTAAGCAACTTTGTACCAGAAGTTGTCCCTGAGTCAATCAGTTGGGAAAAAACAAACAAATATACATTCATATCTATATATATATATATATAGATATAGATAGATAGATAGATGGATGGATAGATAATATGGGCAGAAGAAATGAAACTACTTACATATGTGATTTTTTTATATAGAAAATCTTCAAAATCTCCAAAAATTATTTAAATTAAAATATTTACTCATTAACCTTATGGGACATAAAGTCAATATAAAAATATTTTTTCTTTATATTAAAAATGGATATGTGTAAAAATGTATTTAATAACATTAAGAGTATATACTTGTTAGGAATGAATTGTATAAAAGACGAGTAAGGTATCTATGCTGAAAATTATAAAATATTTCTACAGAAAAAAAATGCAAATACTTAAACAAATTGAAGGACATCCATGTTATTGGAGCAGAAATCTTGACATTGTTAGATGCAAATAATCCTTAAATTGATCTACACATTTAAGTTAATCTTTATTTAAAAAAAAATCAGTTGTTACTACTTTTTTGAAGAATTTGGAAATCTTATCTATAATTAAAATAACAGTGTAGCATACTGTGATTAGCCAAAACAATCTTGAACAAAAACGAATTTGTAGAATGGGCCCTTCAGATCTATGAAATCCATATTTGTGGATTCAAGCAAATATGGATCAAAAACATTTAAAAACAGGCTGGGTGCAGTGACTCATACCTATAATCCTAGCACTCTGGGAGGCCAAAGCTGGCTGGAGGATCCCTTGAGCTCACTTGTTCAATATAAATAAACCTAAGCAAGACTGAGACCCCATTTCTATTAAAATAGAACTATCAGCTCAACATCGTGACAGGTGCCTGTAGTTCTAGCTAAGTCGGAAGCTGAGGCTTGAGGATCACTTGAGCCCAAGAGTGAGGTTGCTGTGAGCTATGATTATACCATGGCACTCAACCCAGGTGTGACAAAGTGAGACCTGTCACAAAAAATAAAAAATCAAAAATAAATAAAAATTAAAAAAAAATAAACATAGTAATACATTTCAAAAATTCAATTTACCAACTATTTTTATAGCATGCAAATTGCTAGGTATCATAAGCAATCTAGATTTGGTCTGAAGTATACAGAAGGACATATGCAGTTTATATGCAGATACTTTATATAAGGGACATTGGGCATCTAAACATTTTGGTATTACAGGGGTTGGAGGGGCAGCTGGAACCAATCTCAGGTAGACACTGAGCTAGGATAAAACTCAAATTTCTCTGTCCCCAAACTTACGGTCTTGTCAACAGCAAGCAACAATGTGTTTTACTGGAATAAAGATAGACATAACAAGGGCAAGTAATTCACATTCCACAAAGAAGTCTTTACCTTTATGGTTTATTAATTTTGGCAAGAACACCATGTCATCTACAGGGGGAAAAAATAGTCTTTTCAACAATAAAGCTTGACAAATTGTTATCTTAATGTAAAGCAATGAAGTTGAACTGCTCCCTTTCACCATTAAAAAAATTAACACAGAACTGGTAACAGTTCTAAATATAAAACTAAAACTATAAAAGTCTTAGACGAAAACAGAAGTGTAAATTGATCTTCATGACTTTGCTTATCAGTGGTTCTCGACCTTCCTAAAGCTGTGGCCCTTTAATACAGTTCCTGTGGGTTGCAATGCACAGGTTGAGAACCACGGGCTTAGACAAATGTTTTTTAGATACCATTGCAAGAAACCCCCAATATAGATAAATTGGGATTTTATTAAAATTGAAAATTCTTGTCCATCAAACATGATCAAGAACATGAAAGGCCAGCTTACAGTGTGGATGAAATTATGTTCAGATTGTATGTACAGATGTATGATTTGAAGATCTGAAGAGACTTTTATCAGAGTACCTGTATATGTATATAGGAATGTATGTGCATACATATGTGTGCATATACATACATGCACATTATGTATTAAACTTCTAGAATTCAATAAGATAAATAAAATGATTTAAATATGAATAAAGGATTTAAATAGCTATTTCTCCAAAGACCATTCCATGAGAAATGCTCAATAGCATTGGTCCTTAGGAAAATGCAAATCAAAACTACAATGAGTTACAACTTCATACCTACTCGTTTAAGTAAAACAACCCACCAAACAAAGGAAAACAGAAAGTATAATGACAAATGCCATATATGATATATTGCTCATGGAAATGAAAAGTGGCCTTTCTGCTTTGGAAGACTTCGAGGCAGTTCCTCAAAAATGTTCAGCATTCTTGGAGCTATCATGTGACCAGAAATTCTATTTTGTGTAATATACTCAAGCGAAATAAAATAGTTCCCGAAGAACATCCATGTAGTGATCATAGCAGCTTTATTCTGAGTAGAAAAAAAATGCAAAATTTCAAAGGCATGTAGTTTGAAGAATGAACACATGAAAAGTTGTTTGTCTCTATAATGAGATATTGTTTTGCAATAAAAAATGATGAAATATTGAAACATGTGAAAGATTCATGAACCTTGAAAACATTATGCTACGTGGCAAAAGCCAGATTTATGATTTCATTATATGAAATGTTCACATTTTTAAATGTTTAGATGACACTGATG
This sequence comes from Arctocebus calabarensis, assembly GCA_963573935.1. Taxonomy (NCBI): domain Eukaryota; kingdom Metazoa; phylum Chordata; class Mammalia; order Primates; family Lorisidae; genus Arctocebus; species Arctocebus calabarensis. The sequence goes on along the minus strand of CAUYON010012049.1, from coordinate 10,215 downwards.
TTAGTGATTTCAAGATGAAGACAAGGCAGAAGGGATAATGAGTGAAGGACTAATAAATTGTATATAATTTCTTATGGGAGTGATGAAATATTTGAAAATTAGATACTAGAGATGCTTGCTCATCTTCGAAAACATTCTAAAAACAACTGAATTGTGAACTCTCAAAAGATGAGTTATGATATATGAATTATCTTAATAACATTATTTTTAAAAGAGTTTTTATAAAGTGAAGGAAACAAAGTAAAATGTAAGAAATATATTTATATGTTGTGTTATTCGGAAGACATCAATTGTAAAATTTAATACTTCAGGTTTTACGGTTTTCCATGTTATTCAAGGTTATCATATACCTATATTAAGAAATTTGCCTCTTTTTTTTTATCATTTTCTAGTATACTAGTAATGATTATATAGATTTTCCAAAAAGTCATTGACCAAAACAATTATATTGATTGAGGATAAACATGCTGGCAATGATATTAATTTTCACATGAATACTTTGACAGTTTTAATCATATTTTGCTTATTTATTTACAGTATTATTTCCCAAGGATCTAATTTACTCTAGTTTATGAGGATCTTGTGACAGTTCCTCAGATAATTGGATTCATTTTTGGAGAAAGAACACATAATCTGTTACTTTTCCTCTGCTCCCTGTATCTAGAGGACAGAAACTTGTTATTCCTTTTGGTTTAAGAGCATTTTAATTGCTACTTGCATTGCTGAAACTTTCAATTTCAGCCAGGTAATTAAGAAGTAGATATGGATAAAAGCAACAGTTACACGTACAAGAAGAAAATGATGTCAGAGTTGACTTTGTTTCTTCCTTCCCCCTTTCTCCTTTTATACCAGTCAAAGCACGCCTTGAAAGGAGAAATTTATAATTTCTTATACACGTCTCAAGCCCTGGAAAATTCTATAAACATAATGTCGGTAACTTTCAGTTTCTCTAAACTTAATTTCACACAAATTACAGTCATCTGCATAATAAGTACTTAAGAATACAATATCTTTGAAGTCTGTCAAGTTGATCTCTGAAAACCTTTGTTACTCATTTTGGACCCTGTCATTACTGCCCATCAGCTAACCTTTTTGTCTTTCTTTTACTTACCTTGTATTGAAGAACTGAACCAAATTTAGCTGAAACTGTGTAGTTTAAATGGTAAATAATTTAAAATTAAGTTGCCAACTCATCAGCAGCAATATATTATTTTGTCAAGATTTTAAGAATGAATCAATTGTTTCTTTAACAGAAAATAATAATCAACAGCTGTTACAATCTGAGGCAAGGTATTCTATTAAAAGCAAGTTCCACAGAAAAAGCAATTGCCTCATGGATCAAAGAAAGAATAAGCTGACATAGTACACGTCATGACAGTGATGTCAACGGAGAACTTTAAGAATAAAAATTATGTGATACAACAGTTTATAAAGTTATAAACTTCAGTGTGATACATCTTCCCAAAATGTGAATGGGATAGATTTATCAGCAATCCCTACCACTCACTAAGCATTCAATGAATAAGCACATTTTTAAGATGCTTAATATAAAATCTTCAACCACAAAATCATGCAAATGATGATTCACAGACCTATTTTCAAGAAGCCTTTAAAAGCAGAATTTCCACCTCTTATTTCACCAGTACAAGTGAAGCCAAGTTTGCGATATAACTCACTTTAATAGGGAAAAGCACTCTTTTTAGCCTTTTTCTGCTGTTTAGCAGTTCTTTCCCCTCATATTTGAATGGTTGAAATGAAAGAGTTGGTTATACTCATTCCATTCTGTCCGTTGTTTTATTCCACTTTGGTTTTACTTCTATATTTTTGTCACCATAAGAGAAGCCTCCTACCCACTGAGCCACAGGTGCCGCCCTTCCAGGATGGTTTTGAATTGCTTTTCTCTGATGATTAGGGATAAGGAACTTTTTTCATATGTGTGTTAGGCATTTGTCTGTCTTCCTTAGAGAAGATTTGTTTATATCTCTTGCTCAGCGACAGATGGGATTGTTTGCTCTTTTATTTTTTTGTGCATTGTTACTTAATTTGAGTTCTCTATATATCCTACTTATCAAGTCTTTGTCATATTAATAATATGAAAATATTTTTATCATTCTGAAGTTTGTCTATTTGTTTTATTTGTTGTGTCTTTAGCTGTGCAAAAGCTTTCAGTTTAAGTGCCATTTGTTTATCTTTCTTGTTGAAATTGCTGCTGAAGTCTTCTTCATAAAATATTTCCCTGGGCTGACATCCTCAGGGGATGTTCCCATATGTTCTTCTTGGGTTTTTGTCATTTAACATCTTAGATTTAAATCTTTTCTCCATCTTGAATTGATTTTTGTAAGTGGTGAAAGAAGTGGGTCCAGTTTGAGTCTTTTACATGTGGTTATCCAGTTCTCCCAGAATCATGTATTGAATAGAGATTCTTTCCCCAGTGTATGCTTATTTTGTTTTGTTTTGTTTGTTTGTTTGTTTGTCTAACAAAGATCAGATAGTGAAGTTAGTGATAAGAGAGTTGCTTCATGTCTTGCTTTTCTGTTCTATTCCATATGTCTATGACTCTATTTATATGCCAATAGCCTGCTGTTTTGATCACTTTGGACTTGTGACATAACCAAAAGGCTGCTAGAGTGGTATCTCTGGCTTTGCTTTCATTACTAACAATAGTCTTAGATATATGGGTTTTTTTTTTTTTCTGGTCATATACAAAATGAAGAACTATTTTTCCTAGTTTTTCAAAGTATGATGTTGGTATTTTAATGGGGCTCACACTAAATCTGTACATTGCTTTGAGTAGTATAGACATTTTAACAATGCTGATTCTTCCCAGCCAAGACCATGGTATGTTCTTCCATTTGTTAATGTCTTCTGCTATCTCTTTTCTTAGGGTTTCATGATTCTCTTTGTAGGAGTCCTTCACATCCTTTGTTACACATTTTCTTTGAACCTGCTATGAAGGGAATTTTACTTTGATTAACTTCTCAACTTGGCTGTCATTAGTGTATGCAAAGACTACCAAGTTGTGGACAATGATTTTGTACCCTGAGACTTTATTTTATTTCTTGATTACTTCCAACAGTATTGTGGTTGAGTCTCTGGGGTTTTCTAAATTTAAGATTATATCATCAGCAAAGAGGAGGAGTTTGACCTCCTCTGCCCCCATTTAGAAGCTGTTTCTATTTTTCTCTTGTCTAATTGAATTGGCTAAAACTTTCAACACTATGTTGAACAGCACTGGTGATAGATGGCGTCCTTGTCTGTTTCCTGTTCTAAGTGGAAAAGCTCTCAGTTTTACTCTATTCAGTATGATATTAGCTGTGGCTTGTCATAGATGTCTTCAATCATATTAAGAAATGTACCGCCTATACCAATATTCTTAAGCTTTCTTGTTAGAAAGAAGGCTGAATTTTAACAAATGCTTTTCTGAACCTATTAAGAGCATCATATGGTCTTTGTTTCTATTAATATGGTAAATTGCATTTATATGGATTTTCATGTTATACAACCCTTGTATCCTTGTGATGAAGCCACTTGATCATGATGCAATTTTTTTAATAGGTAGCTTTAATCTATTGACTAAGATTTTACTGAGCATTTTTGCATCGATAATCATTAGTGAAATTTGTCTGTAGTTCTCCTTTTTAGTTGGGTCCTCTCCTGGGTTTGATATCAAAGTGGTGTCATAATTTCAATCCATCCAGTCTATGTAACTGCCTTCAGCTAGGCATATCCTGAAAGTTACATTTTCTTTATTATGTACTTTCCATCTGAAATGCTACATGTATACATGAGGTAACTTTTATTAAATTCTTGGTTTATAATTAATGCAAAACATATATATTAAGTAACTGTCATGAGCAAGATATATGATAGCCACTAGAAATCTAAAAAGTAATAAAGATGGAGTCCCTGTTTCCAAAAATCATAAGTGAAGCACATAATCCAATACAAAATTACTTCCATGGGTCAATTGTAACGATAAATCTAGGTATGAAATAATGCAACATTACATAGTGTATTATTAACTCACTTTGCCATTTGAATTTGAGACTGGGAATTTTGTATGATGATTATGTTGACATTGATACCAAAAAAATCAGTATTAGTTATGAATTGCTATAAGTCATATATGACTCATATTCAGACAAATGAACTCTAATTTTGTGCCACAGTCCCAGAACTTTTATGGTAATGTATAGCTCTTCTGCTATAAATCTTGCACAGTAAGTATAATTTAGCTTTTATTCATTTTCTCCAGCAAACACCGAACAGGATGTTTTCAGAGGCTTTCAAGATGTTTATAAACAAGGCATTAGCTCAGCCTTGAATAAAAAGGAAACAGGAAGTACTAAACCCATGGAATTTTAAATATATACACTCACTATTTACTTTCCCCTTTTGAAAGTTTCAGCTTCAGTTTATGGGATGGAGACTAGTCTATTATTCACCTCTTAGCCTAAGATATGTAATTGTGTGGTGTTTACAGAAGTAGGAGTGAGGTCCATGAGGTACACTAAGCTCTTGGGCCTTACGGTTTTGTATTTGGGATGAATGTGAACATAATTTGTAAACATTATTCAAATCTCTGGACCTTCTGCCATGTTTCTAAGATAGGTTCATAAATCTACAAGATGAATTTTCTAATGATCTACCATTTCAGGCCATATACTCAATATCTCCTCAAGTTAGACATAAGAAATCTATGGGGCTAAGTGAATAATAACTAGAACTCTAGTTACCTTTGTTAACAGAGACACTTCTATTTCTGGATTGTTTACCTTCACTAGAATGAGAAATAATAGTAAAAAAAAAAGCTAGAGCCCCCAAATCTATATTTATCTTTTTGATACATACACACTTATACATACACACAAACACACACATATATATCTGTACGCTGTTTTTTCCAAGATAGATACATATATGCATGTATACTCTATTACTTTCTATAAGATTTTTTTCTAAATTTTTATTCCCAAAAAGAGCCATAAAAATAACAAAATAAGAAGGCAAACAATCATTTTAAAACTGTGTAGTAATTACTGACCAAGATGAGGAAAAACCTTTTATATTAATCCTTAATTAAAAGCATCCTCTTAAATGTTGACACGCACTAGGTATTACCGCTAGAAAAATCAATCATGAGAGTTTTAAAAACAAATAATAAAATGTGACCTAAATTGGTCTCTCAACCAATTGTTAAATAAGGTTTTGTTTTGTTTTAAATATCTAAGTTGTTTAAAATCTACATTTTTAACAGAAGTTAATAGGATATCCAGAGAATGCTATGTACTTAAAAGTAAAACATAACCTGTTTATCTATTTTATCATTGGCATTTTGTCATACAACTGTCCTTTGCTTACTGAGAGTCAAACTTTTACCATTTCTTGGTTAAAATAATTTAATTGCGGAAATGCAACATTGATTCCATATCAAAAAACGTGCTATATAATCTTATTAGAGGGTGTAACACTAAGTTCTATCAATATTCAACTTCCTTCTTGATTAAAACTCTGAGACCATTAGAAATAGCTTGGGAATTTTCTCCAAATGCTGAAAGAGTTCTACAAAAAAAAATACCCTATATTTTATATGACAATGAGGGAATCGATACTTTCCCCTGAGTTTCAGTAAAATAGCAAAAACCACTACTCCCCACTTACTAAAAGTCTTAAGGAATGCAACAGACCAAAAGAGGAAAAACAACACAAAAAAAGTCATATAGGTGGAAAGGAATCAGTGAATAATTAGACTATTTATAGAGTTCATGGATAACTCATATAAATAGAAAATACCAAAGAAACTAAACCGAAAATTCTTTTAAATAATAAGTAATTTAACAAGGTCACAAGATGAAAAATCATCACACAAATTGTCAACTATATTTCTTTTTTTATTTTCATTTTCCTTTTTTTATTTACTTATTTTATTTATAATTTCTATTATATTCTATTTATTCATTTCTATTCTACTTATTATTCCTATTATTTTTATTTATTCATTTTCCATTTCTTATTTTTTTTATTTATTCATTTATACTTTTTTGCAGTTTTTGGCTGGGGCTGGTTTTGAAATCGCCACCTTCAGCATATGGGGCCAGCACCCTACTCCTTTGAGCCACAGGCGCTGCGCCATTTTTTTTTTTTTTTTTTACTCGAAGTAAATGCATAAAATTTATTGATGGCTCTTAGGATATAGAATAACACATGATTATTTACTCTTTATTCCTTTTCTTCCAAATGTAGTTGTATTACCTTTAATCTTTTTTTATTTCTCTTGTCATTTCTCTCTTTTTTTTATTAAAAATTAATATGAGGATCCACATGTTTAGGTTACATTGTTTTCAAGACTAAGGTAAAGCCCAAGTTGTAGTTAAGCTCTTCCCCGGGGTGGCGTGCTGAATCCTTTCCTAGTGTGTGCCTCCCTGCCCTTCTCCTTTCCCCTTCCCCTTGCTGGACTATATCTGTGGTTTCTCTTTTGTGTACCAGAGACTTAAATGGAAACTTTTCTAAAAGTGACAAATGGACAACAAATACATAAAATAGTGCTCATCTTCCCTAATTAGCAGGGCAATGCAAGTTAAAACTACTCTGAGCTGCCACCTAAGTTCAGTGGCATTAGCCCACATCACAACATCCCAGAATGTGGATGCTGCAGTCGATGTGGAGAGAGGGGAACACGTTTGCACTGCTGGTGAGATCGATGGCAAACTAACACAACCTCCCTGGAGAGAAGGAAGGAGTGTCTCAAAAAACTAAAAGTCAGTCTTTCATTTCATCCCACAATCCCCTTACTAGGTGTCTACCCAGAAAATTATATATCTTTATGAGAGCAATGAGGCTGGCTGCAGGGGCTGACGCCTGTAATCCTAGCACTCTGGGAGGCTGAGGTAGATGGATCCCTGGAGCTCAAGATTTCCAGACCCCTGATCAAGAGGAAGTCCTCCTCTATACTAAAAATGCAAATATATACATACATATAATTTTCTGAGCTTTGTGGCAGGCACCTGTAGTCCAAGCTATCTGGAGGTTATGTCAGGAACATCACCTGAACTCAGGAGTTAGAATTTGCTGTGAGCTAGGCTGATGCTGATACTGGAATTTCAGGTTCTTGCTCTCGTGATTTGAAGAATAAATCCGCGGACCACAGATCACTGGTAAGACAGAATTTATTTACAGAAAAGAATACAGAAAAACACTAAAGCTCCTGGTAGAGAAAGAACTCAAATGGGGAGAGAAAAGCTCTCTCCGTTTCTCTCCCGGTCTTTCTGAGTCTCCACACTTAGGCTCTTAATCTCGGGGTATATAGAGGTGCATGGGTTCCTTGGCCAGGAAATGAATGAACACAGTCCCTTCCACTGGGGCAAGGTGAATGAATGTATCAATGAATGAACACAGTTCCTTCCACTGGGGCAAGGGGAATGAATGTATCAATGAATGAACACAGTCCATTCATGGAATTGAGGCCTAGGAAATTCACATGAAATTGACCTAGGCATCGGAAATGGGGGCTCCGTTTTTAGTCCTAAGTGTAAAGTGAAGGAGACATCAAGGCGACAGTGTCTCCTCGGCAGTTGTCCGGCCTTTTTGGCTATTGGAGCCTCCAGTGGAGGGTTGGAGGTCCCCCTCCTTGCCTGTCATACAGCCGGCTGGTTCCTCAGCCGCGCCCGCTGCACTGACACCACCATGGTGGAGGCGGCAGGTCTGCCAGCTCTGTTGAGCTGGCCGGGGCGCCAAATGTCCTGCATCAATGGCACTACATTCCAGCCTGGGCAATAGAGTGAGAACCTATTTCAAAATAATAATAACAATGATAATAATAATAATAAAAGAGCAATATAAGATTTGTGCTCAAATTGGAAAAAAATACAATTTCAAATGTCTCAAAAATTTTGACATAGTTAGGTGTAGATCTAGTAAAACCTGGGCAGGATTTTTATGTTGAAAACATAAAACCCTGCCAAAAATAAAAGAAAATTAATAATTTGGGAAAATATGTTTAAAACCACTATGTTTTATAGAAGTACATGTGAAAAGAATCTTTGTGATCTGTCATGGCACAACCTGCCAGTGTTTATAAAGTAATACACAACAGAAAAAAAGGTGGTGAAATGAATTTATCAAAATTAAAATTTTTGCCTTGAAAAAGTCAGTAAAATCAAGACAGACAATAAGTCTGTATGTTTACCAATTCACAATGGCAAAGGTATGCAACATTTAACTGCCCACCTGATGAGTGGATAATAAAATGTGGGGCTGGTATACACCATGGAATACTACTCAGCCATTAAAGAGAATGACGTAATGTCTTTTGTAGCAACATGTTCTCCCTGTAGGGGGACCTAGAAAGAGTATACAGAGTCAGATTAATGACTTAATGGACATTGAGGACTCAGTAGGAGGAGCGTGGGAGGGGATGTGGGCTGAAAAGTCATCTGAAGTACATTATTCATGTGATGAATAAATTGAAAGACTAGATTTCTCTACTTTTCAATCCATCTACATAAACAAACAAATGAACAAATAAACAGAAAACACTTGTACTCCTTAAATCCACTTAAAAAAAAAAAACAGATTTGGGAAAAATATCTGGAAATACATTTTTCAGTGACGTATATTCTTAATCAATGATTTACACTCTAACCTCAACAGAAAACAATAAATTTGGACTAAATTGACAGACTAAAATTGTCAATAAATTTGGCCAGATACTTGACCAAAAGAAGTAGATGGCAAATAAGACCTCTAAATGTACTTCGGGTCTGAAATATTTCAGGTAGGGGATACTCCACTTGCATTTACTTACCCTTTAATGTCTACATGGCTTGTAAGGAAATTTCCCCTTTCAATTCCAATATGATTATTATATATGTGTATGAGTGCATGTGTGGTCATTTAGGATAGATATTTATCAAGTTTTTTAAAAAGCCAGATTTTCTTTCACTTATATTCACTTGTTATCCAATTCTAAATTTAAATGATTTCTACTCACATTTTCATAATTTTCCTTATTTTACTTGTTTTGGCTTAATTTTTTTTTTTTTTTTGAGACAGAGTCTCACTTTGTCGCCCTCAGTAGAGTGCTGTCACATCACAGCTCACAGCAACCTCCAACTCTTGGGCTTAAGTGATTCTATTGCCTCAGCCTCCTGAGTAGCTGAGACTACAGGGGCCCACTACAATGCCCAGCTATTTTTTGTTGCAGTTGCCGTGTTCGAACCCACCACCCTTGGTACATGGGGCTGGTGCTCTAACCTTTGAGCCATACATGCCGCCCTGGCTTAATTTCTTCTTCTATAAATGTTGTCTTAAAGTATATGCTTGAATTATTGATTTGGGTGGGATCTGTTCTCTATCCCAACATACACATTAAATGTTTTAAATTTCTGTCTAAGTACTGCTTTAACTGCATCACACCCAATTTTATATTTTGAATTTTTATTTTTATTAAAATTTATTTGTAATATACATCAAACCTCCTTCTTTGACTCATACATTATTTAGAAAAGTTTTCTTTAATTTACAAATATTTGGAAATTGTTCATGTATGTTTTGGTTATTAATTTTCTTAGGATAAAAATATTAATAAATATTCTCATTTTCTAACTTGCAAGTAAAAAGCACTTTTTTTTTTAATTTGGGAAAAGGTGAAATTTCTTTTTTCAGGGTGCAGGTTCTACTTAGTAAGGAGGTTAGAATTATTCCATTTATTCTAGTGACAGGTGTGAGATACTATAAATCTTTTGGTAAAGTTGATGTACACTATAATAAATGTAGGAGACACGCGAGAAGAAACACGTTGGTAATAAGGGAATGGGGAAGGGATTGGTCTCTCGTTGACAAGCACGAGAGCACCGTAGTAGATAAGAGCACAAGAGAACATACATCACTGCTCGGCAGTCTCCACACCTGTGGTGCAAATCAGCACAGGATCACGTGCGTTAATGGCCAGGGGAGAAGATAGTGGAGGCTTCTACTAGGCTCCTGTTAAGACAGGTGCACTTTTTTTTGTATTGAATCATAGCTGTGTACAATAATTCAATCATGGGGTACAGTGTGCAGGCTTCACATATAATCTGAGGTATTTTTATCAACCTGATTGACATAATATTCATGAGATTTTCTCATTTACTATGTGAAAACATTTTTGATCCATATTTAGAAGTTTTCTCCTGACCCTTCAAATATGCACCACAAGTGTGATTTCACCCTTTATCC
>CAUYON010012048.1:0-18831 GCA_963573935.1 Arctocebus calabarensis | reverse complement strand
CTTAAATTTAAGTCCTTTATCCATCTTGAATCAATTTTTGTGAGTGGAGAAAGGTGAGGGTCCAGTTTCAGTCTTTTACATGTGGATATCCAGTTCTCCCAGCACCATTTATTGAATAGGTAGTCTTTCCCCCAAAGTCTGTTCTTGATTGGTTTATAGAAGATTAGGTGGTTGTAAGATGTTGGTTTCATTTCTTGGCTTTCTATTTGATTCTAAATGTCTATATCTCTATTTTTGTGCCAGTACCATGCTGTCTTGACCACTATGGTTTTGTAGTACAGCCTAAAATCTGGTATGGTGATGCCCCCAGGGGTGCAAAGCTGGTTTAACATACACAAGTCTATAAACGTTATTCACCATGTTAACAGAAGCAAAAACAAAGATCATATGATGCAGAAAAAGCATTCGATAAAATCCAGCATCCTTTTCTAATTAGAACATTGAAGAGTATAGGCATATGTGGCACATTTCTTAAACTGATTGAAGCTATCTCTGACAAACCCATAGCTAATATTTTACTGAATGGAGTAAAACTGAAAACTTTTCCTCTTAGAACTGGAACCAGACAAGGTTGTCCTCTGTCACCATTAACTATTCAACATAGTGCTGGAAGTTCTAATACAATTAGGCAAGACAAGGAAATAAAGGGCATTCAAATGGGAGCAGAGGAGGTCAAACTCTCCCTCTTTGCTGACGATATGATCTTATACTTAGAGAACCCCAAAGACTCAACCACAAGACTCTTGGAAGTCATCAGAAAATACAGTAATGTCTCAGGATATTAAATCAATGTCCACAAGTCAGTAGCCTTTGTATACGCCAATATGAGTCAAGATGAGAGGCTAATTAAGGACACAACTCCCTTCACCATAGCTTCAAAGAAAATGAAATACCTAGATATATACCTAACAAAGGAGGTGAAGGACCTCTATAAAGCAAATTATGAAATCCCAAGAAAGAAAACAGCAGAGGATATTAACAAATGGAAGAACATACCATGCTCATGGCTGGAAAGAATCAACATTGTTCAAATGTCTATACTTCCCAAAGCAATCTACCTATTTAATGCCATCCCTATTAAAATACCAACATCGTACTTTCGAGATTTGGAAAAAATGATTCTGAGTTTTATATGGAACCAGAAAAAACCCTGCGTAGTTAAGGCAGTTCTTAGTAATAAAAACAAAGCCAGATTTTGAATTTTTTGCTGATCTGAGCTATGGGAAATGATTACATCACTGTATTTTTTTTTTTTTTTTGTAGAGACGGAGTCTCACTTTATTGCCCTTGGTAGAGTGCTGTAGTGTCACAGCTAACAGCAACCTCCAACTCTTGGGTTTAGGCGATTCTCTTGCCTCAGCTTCCTGAGTGGCTGGGACTACAGGTGTCTGCCACAATGCCTAGCTATTTTTTGTTGCAGTTTGGCTGGGGCTGGGTTTGAACCTGCCACTTTCGATACATGGGGCTGGCACTCTACTCACTGAGCCACAGGTGCTGACCTACATCACTGTATTTTAATTAGTATTTTTTTTAATGAGATAAAACATCCTTTCATTTATATTTTTTGAAATATCTTTATATTTATGCTCATTTTTTGCAGGAAATATTTCTTGGTTATTACTGCTGTTACTATCTCCAAGAATTACTCTTAGGGTATTTCTTCCCATGAGTGGCAATGCTCATTGGAGAAACAGAGTATCACCAGGTTTTTTTTAAAAAGAGACCTGTTTCTTAACTCAAAAAGCTCACAAATAATTTGGAGGAGAAAACTTATGTCAGTGGAGATAAATACCAAGCACTGTGGGAGTTGTGAGTCTGGAGTGGAGTGACTTGCATAGGGTAAAGGATCAGGAAGATCATTTTTTAGCCTGTGAAGTCCTGTTTGGACTGAGGCTTGGAGGAAGAGGGGAGATTGCTAGGCTGAGCTGGTTCCAGCTAGAGGAAGCAATGCAAGGGAAGAGTATGGTGTCTGAGGACTCACCACTTACTGGTTGTAGGTAGTGGTGAAGATGGACATTGAGACTACAGCTAGACCATATGGGTTTGAAGACAGTTTCTGCTGTGGAAAACACCCACTTCTAAATTAGGCTAATTTCAGCAATGCCAAGTTGAAAAATTTGATTAAAACATTCATGTTTCTATTTTCTTAATTTTCTCCCCGAGGCATACCTTTCTTTTTAGTAATCTTTCTGCTCCTCACATTTTTGGGTAAACTTGGGAAGGGAACCCTGTGGAGTAAATAGTGATTTCATTTCCTCCTCCTTGTTTTATTCTTGAGCAAGCCTAAAGCCCTTATATTTTGTCTGTGGCTTTTTATTTGTCCTTACCACTTGGTTTTTGCCAGGTTTACGCAGTAGCTTGTTTCGCTTGTTTAAGAGAGAAAGGATCTATTGTATGAGTTGATGAGGCTGGAAAGATACAGGTAGGTGCCAGGTCAGAAGCTTTGTGTCTCATTTTGTGCTTTATTTTATAGTTTGTGGATAGCCTCTAACAATCTGAAATGGACAAGGACAGAGGAAAGAGGTTGGAAGAGAGGAATGACAAGATTAGCTTTGAATTTTTTTTTTTTTGTAAACAGAGTCTCATTTTATCGCCCTTGGTAGAGTGCTGTGGTGTCACAGCTCACAGCAACCTCCAACTCCTGGGCTTAGGCAATTCTCTTGCCTCAGCCTCCTGAGTAAGCTTTGCATTTTTGAAACATAACTTTGATGACTGTGTCGCGGAAGGTGGCTTGGAGAAGGTGCAATATAGACTAGAGAGCTAAGGTCCCTGGACTAGCTAGAACTTGTTAGAAATACAGATTTTCAGGCCCCACCCCAGACCTACTGAATGAGAAATTCTGGAGGTTGAACACAACAATCTGTATTTTGATTCTGATGCATACTTAAGTTTGAGGTAGAAATTAGATCAATTAGGCTGTGTCATAGTTTGGAAAATGCTTTTCTTATAAATCACGTAGTTGATTTAGTTGAGATGTTCATTTTTTTTTTTACATTCACAGTTAATAGAAATAGAATAAGTATCTAGGATTTTGTGATTTAATTATTTTTATGAAAGCCTAATAATAAAAGATTTGAAAAGCTGGGGTGGTGTGGTCATATGTTAATGGACCACATGGAAAAAGGGGAGATGGGGCAGCAAAGTTATGTTTCAAAAATACAAAGCTTACTCGGGAGGCTGAGGCAAGAGAATTGGAAAAAGGGGAGATGGGGCAGCGCCTGTGGCTCAAAGGAGGAGGGCGCCAGCCTCATATGCCGGAGGTGGCAGGTTCAAACCTAGACCTGGCCAAAAACAAACAAACAAACTAAAACAAAAACCCAGGCATTTAAAAAGGGGAGACAGTCTAGGATCATGTGGAAAGGTATAGTCAACTAGAGATACTGGAATAAAGTAAAACAAATATTTAATTTTTTTTTCTTTGAGACAGAGTCTCACTATTATGTCACCCTTAGTGGAGTGCTGTAGTGTCACAGCTCACAGCAAACTCAAACTCTTGAACTTAAGCGATTCTCTTGCCTCAGCCTCTCAAGTAGTTGGGAGTACAAACGCCTGCCACAATGCCCGGCTATTTTTTGTTGCAATTGTCATTGTTGTTTAGCAGGCCCAGGCCAGGTTTGAACCCGCCAGCCTTGATGTATGTGGCTCGCACCGTAACCACTGTGCTACTGGCGCTGAGCCCAAATATTTAATCTTGATCGCTCTAGATATTGGCTGTATATCTAGACATTGATTTGTAATGTACAAAATCTATAGTAGGGAAAATTGATTGAAAATATTACAAAGAAGGGGAACATGAACTCTTTGTGGAGTCCAAAGGAAAGGAAGGTGGGTTTATCCAGGATTTAAGATATTCTTGCAATATGCTATCACATCCATATAGCTATAAAGAAGCAATTTACTTTTTGATCTTTATAGAATAGCTAGCAGCCGATTTGCATCAAACCCAGTTTGCTTTTCTTTGAGGATTATGAGGATTGTGGGTTTAAATTTCATCTTTGTTAAAATGAGACTTAGTTAAGCTGATAACTGTCTTCCTTTATTTTCCTCTGATAGCTTTGCTGGATGATCAACAGTACAGATAAAGCAAATGCTATGTAAATATCTAAATTATGTCTTACAGGATAAATAACATTTTTTTCTGCTTTGAATTTTATTCCAGGATCCATCAGTTACACAGGTGACAAGAAATGTTCCACCAGGACTTGATGAATATAATCCATTCTCGGATTCTAGAACAGTAAGAGCATTAATTGAAATACTTTTAAATGTTTAAATTGAAATTAAATAGGAGTTATATTTTAGTTATATTTTCTTTTTTATCTGATTGATTGAGCTTACATAAAACAAGATGTTAATATTTTATTTAGAATTCAGCTTGTTTATTTTTTTTTTTTTAATGTGAAGGAATGTCAGTAGTAATTGGAAATTACCATGGCGGTCCTAGTGAAATACTTTAAATTTTCCTTTATGTTCTACAAATTAAATCACAATAATCTCTCTAATGTGTAAACCTTTCTATAGTACTTGAAATATAGGGTTAGAGAAGCTTTTCTTACTATACATGTTGCCTTTTCTTACAGTGGAAACTGTGTATGGAATTGTATCACGAATGTTTCTATGCCATTTTATTTATTTTTTAAGACAAAGTCTCACTTTGTTGCCCTTGGTAGAGTGCCCTGGAACCTCAAACTCAGCAACCTCAAACTCCTGGGCTCAAGCGATTCTTTTGCCTCAGCCCCCTAAGTAAATGGGACTACCGGCGCCTGCCACAATGCCTTGGCTATTTTTTTTTTAAGAGATGGGGTCTTGCTCATGCTCAGGCTGGTCTTGAACTCCTGAGCTCAGGCAATCCACCCACCATGGCTTCCCAGAGTGCTAGGATTATAGGTGTGAGCCACCATGCCTGGCCCTCTATGTCATTTTAATTAGGTTATTCTGAATAGTATTAGCTTTCTGCCATGGTAGAACCTCTGGAACTTTACTCAGTCTAGGAAAGAATACTATTCGCCTTAAAATTTAGTCTTGCTTTATAAAATGTAGGAGGATGGAATAAGTCTTTGTAGAACAGTGGTTTGCTATCCTGGATGCAGGATAGCAGGAAACTGAATTTCATTAGCCTTACAGTCCTAATCCCTTTATTACAGTTAGGGCAGGTTATTTATTTATTTTTGGTACAATGTCTTGCTTGGTCATCTGGGCTAGAGTGCAATGACATCATCATAGCTCACTGCAACCTCAAACTAAAGTAATCCTCTTGCCTCACCCCTCTCCAATAGCTGGTACTTATAGGCATGTGCCACCACACCTGATTAAGTTTTTAATTTTTATACTTTTTTATTTTATTTTATTTGTTCATTAATTTTTTTAGAGACAGAGTCTCACTTTGTCTCCCTTGGTAGAGTGCTGTGGCATCACAGCTCACAGCAACCTCAAATTCTTGGGTTTAAGTGATTCTCTTGCCTCAGCCTCCCAAGTAACTGGGACTATATGCGTCTGCCACTATGCTTGGGTATTTTTTTGTTGCAGTTGTCATTGTTTTAGCTGACCCCAGCTGGCTTTGAACCCATCAGCCTTGGTGTATGTGGATGGTGCCCTACCCACTGAACTATGGGCACCTCTAAGTTTTTATTTTTTGTAGAGATTGTTGCCCAGGCTGGTCTTGAACTCCTGGCCTCAAGTAATCCTCCTGTGTCAGCCTTCCAAAGTGCTGTGCTGGGATTATAGGTGTGAACCACCATGCCTGGACTGCTGTGTTTTTATGTTTTTTAAAAAAGCTCTTTTTGATACTGACCAGGCTTGTTCTACCTGTGGTGCAGTATGCCAGTTACTGCAGTGATGAGTTTTGTAGTAGAGAAAGAGTTTATTTATTAGCCAGCCAGAGAAAGGAGAACAGATTTTTCATCTGCCTCCATGAAGATGGGGTTTAGCAGTATTTATGAGGTAAAGAAGCAGGGTGGTCTAAGGTGTGGGGAAAATTGATGGGAGTGAGGAAAAGTGAAGTAATTGGCAAACTGTGCATAGATAGTCAGACTTCATGGCTCTTAATAGGATATATTAGAAAATGGTTCAGAAAATGGTGGCACTAGCAAGATCTGAGGATGGAGTTTTTGAGCTTCTGGTGTCAAAAGATCACGCATTGGATATTCATGCAGGCCCAATTGAAGGGTCAGTGGTCTCAGCTGGGTTGAACTGAACAAGAGCTAACCCCTGAAAAACAGCTTAAGCAACTGTTACTATGGTGACCTGTATGTTAGAGATATTATCTATGAAGAAGCTGGTCTTTTAGCTAAATAGATCAACTATGAGCAAGTTACTAAAAGCAAGGTAGGTTAAATTTGGGAGGGCCAAATGAGGTTAGCCCTTGGTTTCATTTTGATGATTTTGTTGTGAACTGGATTTGAAAACTATTGGGGTAGATTCTATTGACAATTCTTCCTTGAATTTCTCTGGCAAATAATTCTGTCTCTTTATTTCGGTCTCCCCTTGCCCCCCAGTTAATTTTTTAATTATTATGAGTATAGAATAGTTGTATATATTCATAGTGTACATGTGATGTGTTGATACTGGCATATAATGTGTAATAATCAAATCAGGATAATTGGGAGTATCTATCACCTTAAACATTTATCATTTCTTTCTGTTAAGAATATTGCAATTCTACTTGTTTAGTTATTTTAAAGTATACCATAACTTAATGTAAACTATAGTCACGTTGTTGTGCTACCAAATATTGTTCATTCCATTTATCTAACTATATTATTGAACCCATGAACCATCTCCACTTTAGGTCCCCCTGTTCTTTATTCTTCTCAGCCTCTGAGAAGAATACTCTCTGTCTTCATAAGATCGATTGTTTTAATATTTAGCTACCACATGTGAGTGAGAGCCTGCAAAATATATCTTTCTGTGCTTTGGCTTATCTCACTTAACCTAATATTCTGCAGTTCTATCCATGTTGTTGCAAATGACAGGATTTCATTCTTTTTTATGGCTGAATAATCCATTGTATATGTAGCACATATACACTCATCCACTCATAGCCCTCATCCACTGATGGATACTTAGGTTGATTCTAAATTTTGGCTATTGTGAATAGGGCTGCAATAAACATGGGAGTACAGATACCTTTTCAATATGCCGATGTCTTTTCTTTTGGATATATACCTAGCAGTGGGATTGCTGGGTCATATGATAGTTCTATTTTTAGTTTTTCGAGGAACCTGCATATTCTCTATAGTGGTTTGCACTAATTTATATTTCCACCAATAGTGTACAGACTTGCCATCATTTGTTATTGCCTGTCATTTTGTTAAAAACCATGTAACTGTTGGGTGGCGCCTGTGGCTCAGTGAGTAAGGTGCCGGCCCCATATGCAGGAGGTGGCAGGTTCAAACCCACCCCTGGCCAAAAACTGCAAAAACAAAACAAAACAAAACAAAACAAAAACCATGTAACTATGATGAGATATTTCATTGTAGTTTTGTTTTGTTTTGGTTTTTTTGAGACAGAGCCTCAAGCTGTCACCCTGGGTAGAGCTGTGGCATCACAGCTCACAGCAACCTCCAATTCTTGGGTTCAAGCGAGTCTCTTATTACCTTCACCTCCCAAGTAGCTGGGACTACAGGTGCCTGCCACAATGCCCGGCCATTTTTTGGTTGCAGCCATCATTGTTGTTTGGCAGGCCCGAGCTGGATTCGAACCCACCAGCTCAGGTGTACTTGGCTGGCGCTTTAGCCCGTTGAGCCACAGGCGCCGAGCCTTCATTGTAATTTTGATTTGCATTTCTCTGATGACTACCTGCTAGCCCTTTATATGTCTTCTTTCAAGAAATGTCTATTCAGATATTTTGAACATTTTTTAAATCAAATTATTCATTTTTCCCCCATTGAGCTCCTTATAGTTTCTAGTTATTAATCCCTTGTCACATGAATAGTTTGTGGATATTTTCTCCCATTCTGTGAGTTGTCTCTTCACTTTGATTGTTTTCTTTGCTGTGCAGAATCTTTTTAGCTTAATGTAGTCCCATTTGTCCAGTTTACTTTAGTTGCCTTTGTTTTAGGGTATACTCAAGAAATCATTGTCTAGACCGATAACCTAGAGCATTTCTCAAGTGTTTTGTTCTAGTAGTTTCATAATTTCAGGTCTTAGATTTAGATCTTTAATCTGTTTTGGTTTGATTTTTTTATACAGTAGGAGGTAGGGGGTCCAGTTCATTCTTCTGGATATGAATACTAAGTTTTCCCAGCACCGTTACTGAAGAGACAGTCCTTTCCCAAGCGTATGTTCTTGGCACTTCTGTGGAAATGACTTCACTTCACTATTGAAATGACTTCACTACTATAAATATGTGCATTTATTTTTGAATTCTCTATTCTGTTGCATATGTGCCTATTTTATGCCAGTACTATATTGTTTTGGTTTCTACAGCTCTGTAGTATAATTTAAAGTCAGGTAATGTGATTCTTTCAGTTTTGGTCTTTTTGCTCAGGATGGCTTTGGTAATTTTGGGTCTTTTGTGGTCTCATATTTTAGGATTATTTTTTCTGTTTCTGTGAAGAATGTCTTTGGTACTTTTTATGAGGATTGCACTAAATGTGTAGATTGCTATGGGTAATGTGTACATTTTAACAATATTGATTCTTCTAATCCATGGGGATGGAATATCTTAACATTTTTTGGTTTCCTCT
This sequence comes from Arctocebus calabarensis, assembly GCA_963573935.1. NCBI lineage: Eukaryota > Metazoa > Chordata > Mammalia > Primates > Lorisidae > Arctocebus > Arctocebus calabarensis. Next base: position 10,144 of record CAUYON010012048.1, on the reverse strand, counting down.
TCAATTTCTTTCATCAATATTTATAGTTTTCATTATAACAATCTTTGACTTCTTTGCTTAAATTTATTCCTAGATATTTTATTTGTAGCTATTTTAAATGGGGTTACTTTCTTGGTTTCTCTTTTAGATAGAAATGCTGCTGGTTGTGTTGATATGTTTGTTGATTTTGTATCCTGCAACCTTACTGACTTTATTTTATCAGTTCTAATAGTTTTCAGCTTTCTCTAAATATAAGATCATATCATTTGGAGATGAGGATAATTTGACTTCTTCCTTTCCAATTTCGATGTCCATTTTTTCTTTCTTTTATCTGGTTGCTCTAGCCTAGAATGTCTAGTATCATGTTGAGTAACAGTGGTGAAAGTGGGCATCCTTGTCTTATTTCAGAGATTAGAGGAAAGGCTTTCAGTATTTTTCCACTGAGTATGAGACTAGCTGTGTACCTGTCAAATGTAGGGTTCATTGAGTTCTATTGTCAGTTTCTTGCAAGTTTGTATCATGAGAGAGTGTTGAATTTTATCAAATCCTTTTTCAGCATCAGCATGAAAATGATGATGTGGTGGTTCTTCATTCTTTGATATTGTATCACATTGATTTGTGTATGTTGAACCATTCTCGCTGAGTTGGATCCCACTGAATTGGATCCCAGTTGATTGTGATGAATAATACTTTTTTTAATGTGTTGTTGAATTCTGTTTTTGTTGTTGTTTTGAGACAGAGTCTTTGTTGTCTGGGTTAGAGTGCAGTGGCATCACCATCGCTCAGTGAATCTCTCCTGGGCTCAAGCAATCCTCCTGCCTCAGTTTCCTAAGTATCTGGGACTATTGGCATGTGCCACTTTGCCGGGCTGTTTTTATTTCATGTACAGTTGGTATTTTGCTCTTGCCCAGGCTAGTCTGGAACTTCTGGCCTCAAATGATCCTTCTAACTCTCAGCCACTCAGAGTGCTAAAATTTGCAGATTGAGCCACTATGCCCAATCTGTCAGTATTTTGTTGAGGATGTTTGCATCTGTGCTCATCAGAAACATTGGTCTGTAATTTTTGTTGTTGTTGTGTCTTTGGTTTTGGTATCAGGGTAGTTCTGGTCTTCTAAAATGAGTTTGGGAGTATTCCCTCTTCCTCGATTATTTATTTATTTATTTTTTAAAGAATAGTTTGAATACGATTCATATTAGTTTTTCCTTAAATGTTTGATTGAATTCAGCAGTGAAGACATTGGGTCCTGGGCTTTTCTTTGCCAGTGGGAGACATTTGTTACCTCTTCTATCTTATTAGTTGCTATTGGTCTAGTTAGGTTTTGGATTTCTACCTGTTTCAATATTGGTAGGTTGTATGTGTTTCTCTCATCTAGGTTTTCCGATTTATTGGTATGTAGTTGCTCCTAGCAGTCTCTACTGGTTCTTTGAATTTCTGCAGTGTCAGTTGTAATGTCTCATTTTTCATTTATAATTTTATAATATTTGAGTCATCTTTTTTTCAGTCTGGCTAAAAGTTTGTCAATTTTGTTAATCTTTGCAAAAAACCAACTTTCTGTTTTGGCGATTTTTGTTTGTTTCAATTTCCTTTCTGCTCTGATTTTTACTATTTCTACTAATTTTGGGTTTCAATGTCTTGTCTTTCTAGTTCTGTAAGATGTATGATTAGGTTTTTTTTTTGTTTCCCTACTTTTTTGGTATAGGCACTTAAGGCAGTGAACTTTCTTTTTATTACTGTTTTTGCAGTCCATAGATTTAGATATGTTTTTTCATTTTTGTTTAGAAATTTTTTTCAATTTTCATCTTTTCTTTTTTTTAAATCACAGCTGCGTACATTAGTGCAATCAAGGGGTACAATGTGCTGGTTTCATATACAATCTAAAATGTTTTCATCAAACTGTTTAACATAGCCTTCATGGCATTTGATTTTCTTGTCTTTTCTTTTTTTTTTCCCCCAGTGGTAAGAAAGAATTTATTTACAGAAAAGAATACAGAAAACACTAAAACTCCTGGTAGAGAGAGAGAACTCAAGTGGGGAGAGAAAAGCTCTCTCCTTTTCTCTCCCAGTCTTTCCCTGTCTTCCCCTTTAGGCTTTTAGTCGTGGGGTATATATAGGTGTATGGGTTCCTTGGCCGGGAAACGAATGAACACAGTCCCTTCCGCCGGGGGCAAGGTGAATGAATGTATCAATGAACGAACACAATCCCTTCCACTGGGGCAAAGTGAATGAATGTATCAATGAATGGACACAATACATTCATGGAATTGAGGCCTAGGCAATTCACATGAAATTGACCTAGGCATAGGAAATGGGGGTTGCACATTTAGTCCTAAGTGTAAACTGAAGGAGACACCAAGGCACAGGTGTCTCCTCGGTAGTTGTCCGGCCTTTTTGGCTATTGGAGCCTCTGGTGGGGGTTGGAGGTCCCCCTCCTTGCCTGTCATCCAGCCTGCTGGTTCTTCAGCTGGCTGCTGCAGCACCGATACTGCCAAGGAGGCGGCGTCAGGTCCGTCCAGCTCCACTGAGCTGGATAGGACGCCAAATGTCTTGCATCAGTTCTCCCTCTCCAAGCAGCAACCCTAACTGCTGTTAGGAAAAAAGGGCGAAGACTCGATCTAACTGCTTCCTGCTGAATTGGGCGATGATAGAAGGGGGCAGTTAGGGTTTCTCCAGAGGGAGAGTGATACAGGGGTTCATGGACTGGAACCATCTTTATTGCATGTGGCTTGATGACATTTCTGGAAAACATAGATCTGATTAGTATAATCAGTAATAGGCAAAGGTAGAACAGCGTCAGGTCAGAAGCACTTATTCAGTGATGCTAAAAGAAAACCATATTAGGAGTTTTCTTGCTGTTTCCTAAATAATAACTTCAAACTTTCTTTTGGCTCACAAGTGTAGGTGGTCTGGGGTTGGGTGTCTTTATTGTCTGCCTCTGTAGAAGATGGAGGGTTCCAGGATTTTATTCATGAATGATGTATGCAGGAATTGATTCCTATAACTTTAACAGCTGTAGAAGACGACAAGATAACAGGAAAGGGGACTTCCCAAGTTGGGGTTAGGGAAGGTGAATTAGAGGGAAGAGTTTTGATCATGACTAGATCTCCAGGAGGGAAAAGTTTCTGTTTTAGTTAGTATGCCCCTCCCCAAAAGGGGAGCAGGACTTTCAGGCATGATTAGGGAGGCATGAGAGAACAGCAAGTCATCCCAATGGAAGCTTAAAGGCTGGGAGAAAAATTTGGTAACTGGCTTTCCAGACACTCCCTGTATAGTTATGGATTTGGGATATAAAATACCAGGGTTAGAGAAAAGTATAGAAAAGGTTGCTCCAGTGTCCAAAAGAAATTTTATCTCCTGGCGCTCCACTATAAGGCAAACCTGGGGCTCTTGAGGGGTGATGACACAAGCTGGAGCCATGAGAATTTTCTCCAGGCACCCTCAGTCCAGTTTGGGCTCCGATGGGGTCACTGTCCCACGAGGCCTTCGCCTCTGGGGACAGGCCACAAGACCCCTTTTCTAAACAAAGTTTCAGTCACAGGGTGTAGGATGTAATTTGAGGATCACTATTTAGCCCCCAACACAGAGGACCTCTGCGGAACTCCCAGGAGCAGGAAATGTGCTGCTGGCCTCCTCCCTGAATCAAAGAGAGCCCCACGTGGAGGGGGATGTGGCGCCCAGGGCAGCTCCCTCCGGGCATAGGCTGTGGGCAAGTCTCATCTCATTTCAAAATCTCCACACCGGGCCTGTGCAACTGTAATCAGAACAGCTTGTTGGAGCAAAGCAGTCTGCACACATCACTATAAATATGATTTCCATGTAATGACATTTTTTTTTTGGAGGCAGGTCTTCCTCTTTCTTCCAGGCTGGAGCACAGTGGCATCATCACTGCTCACTGCAGCCTCAAGCTCATGACCTCAAAGGAGGGATCTTCCTGCCTTGGCCTCCTAAAGTGCCGGGACTACATGCGTGAGCCACCGCGCCCAGCCACCATGCTGCAGCACACTTCTAATAGTGGAGTTTTAGGATGACCTGACAGGCAGATCTTGGTCAGAGCGCTGCATGTTTAGACTTGGAAATGGCTGGCGACTGAAGATTGTCATACAGCAATGAAAGGCTCACCCCGGAGGGCTCAAGGAGAGCAGCACCTGCGGCTCAGTGGGTAGGGCGCCAGCCCCATATACCGAGAGGTGGCAGGTTCTAACCTAGCCCCTGCCAAACTGCAACAAAAACATAGCCGGGCGTTGTGGCAGGTGCCTGTGGTCCCAGCTACTTGGGAGGCTGAAGCAAGAGACTCGCCTAAGCCCAAGAGCCACAGCACTCTACCGAGGGTGACAAAGTGACACTCTCTTAAAAAAAAACAGTGGGTGCTACACCTTTTGGGGGCAAGACATGATTGTAAGAGGGTCTTTACCTAACAAATGCAATCAGTGTAAGATGGTTTCTTGTACTCTCAATGAATCCCCAACAATAAATTAAAAAAAAAATGAATAAAACATGTCAATAATATAAAGGAAAAAAAAGAATAAGATCTAAATCAATTGTACATGGTATAAAAGGACTAATAAAAAAAAAAAAGAGGGCCAAGGGCACTGGAGGTCACACCCCACATGCTCTGGAGCCGTGGCGGAGTCAGCTGTGCAGTGTCCCCATGTGGGAGTGGCTGCCTGCCCCACTCCAGGGTGGGATAGGGGAGGAGGAACAGATGGCAGAAAGGGGTGGGAACGAGGGATGTCCTGAGGCACGACCAGCAATCTCGCTCCAATGTCACAGGACAGCTCCTCTGGATAGGCCCTGTCTGCCCCATGATAAATGTGTTTAATTTCCAGTGACTTTTAAAAGCAAAACTCAGAGCAAAAATGCACCTGCCTAATATCGTTAAAACGCTGTCATTAGAAAGAATGGTAATGTATTGAAATTACCTTCTTATGGAGAGGAGGCAGGTGTCAGCTGCCTCCCGCCAACCCCAGTAACCTGGGTGTGCCTTGGGCAAGCTCAGCCCTCCTCAGGGGTGAGGGCCCAACTTGGTCCACTTGAGCGGCCTGACCTTTGCCAAGGCTGGGTGTGACCATCACCAGGTGAGGGGCTGTGTGGGCCTCAGGCTGGTTCTGCCCATCTGGCCACCCTAGGGCTATGGAGAGGGCAAAGACCATGGGGACATAGTTAGGCGAGGGGCCCTGGACGTCTGCCATGGCTCCCACTCCCCCTGCTGTGCCCAGGGCCATCTGCAGGGCTGGTGGAAGCAGTCCAGGGACTGCAGGGGCTACAGGGGCCAGAAGCACTGGTGGGTCTCTTGAAGCCTAGAGCGGGGGCCAGATAGTTCTATGCGTGTCACTTGTGTCTAGGGCCACATGGAGCCAGAGTTGAGCCTTGGGCCTTGGGGAAGGCAGTGTGCAGGCCAGGGAGGAAGAACCTGGGAGGAATATAGGGAAAGATGATGCAGGTGAGGGGGCCTCTCACCAGAGGTGGAAGGAACCTGAGGGACTGAGAGAACAGGTCACTGTCAGGGACCCCAGGTAGCTCTCAGGTCTCCCAGCCCCCACGCCCACCTCAGGTCCCACCCACCCCACATTTACAAGCCCAGTTCTCCATGCCGGGTGGCCCAAGCTAGTGGTCAGAAAGTGCCAGGGAATTATTCTCCTGGATCCCTAGTGGGTCATGGAGCACAAACAAGGCCAGGATGAAGCCCCATGGCCAGCTCTACCCAGAGGCCACAGGGCATGAGCCACACACCCCATCCAGCATCAGCCCAGCTATCAGCCTCCTGTCCTCAACAGGACACAGCCTAGGCCCCTTGTCCTGGGCATCCCCATCCTCAGGTCTCCCCTGTGAGTCCAACAGGACAATGTCCAGCTGGGCTGGATCTGGCCAAGGCTGTCACTGGGGGCTGGGGCCCCTGCTTGGCTGGACAAGCACAGCTGATTCTACAGCACCCACATGTGCCTCACTGAGCCTCATGCTGTGCCCCAGATGAGAGGTGCCCGCCCAGCTAGATGAGGGCCAAGGGGGTCGTAGGTCCACAGGAGCAGGGAAGGGTAGGGAAGATGCCTATAGGCCTGCCTGGGGCAGTACCCATGTGGAGGAGAAAGCTGGGGGTGGAGGGGAGTTCTTGGGGGGTCTCCAATAGTAGACAGGGGCAAGAGCTGGGGGAAGGAGTCTCAAGGATAGGGTGGAGGGGTCTCTTCTGAGGCCCGGGGCTCCTGTGTTTCAGGGGAGGGGGCTCTGGCTGCTGAGTACAGGACTGGCCTCGGCTTGCTGGTTCAGCCCTGATCAGTTGTGCATCCCAGAAGAGTTGGCCAGAACCCAGGGCACCTTCGTCCTGACACTGTGACAGGTGCCTGAACATGCTGTGCGGAGCTGGATGTTGTCTCTTGCTGCCAGGTCAGCAGGTGGCCTGGAGTGGGGGTACCCGAGCCTGAGAAAGGTGCCACAGGGAGGCTGGCCAGGCCAGGACTGGACAGATGCAGCCCCTGTGGTTGGGAGTAGCTCCCACTAGAAGGGGCCCGGCCGGCCCCTGGTGGGGGAGGGGCTACCCCACATCTGCCTGTCCTTTGTCCTCTAGCTCCTTCCTCCCCAGCTTATCTCCTAGCCCCTCTTGAGGCTGGGCCTCATGCTGGGACAAAGGAACATGAGTTCCCAGAGCCTGGCAGACCCTGGGCCCCCCTCCGCCACCACAGAGGGTTACGCCACAAACTGGTCCCCTTTCCCTTTCGGCCTCTGGTCCCCATCCCTAAAGAAGAGGTTTATTGGGACTTCAAAGTCCCCTCCTGGCTGAGAGACCATGACCCCTGGTGTTAACTGTCCTTTCAGTCCATTGGAGGCCCTCATGCTCCCTGCCCCTGGTGGCCAGCATCTGGCCAGACCCCAAGATGGCCCCATGGACAGTGCTGAAGACTGATGACACTTTTGACTGGTGTGGACATTGGAGCAGCCCCCAGCACCCTAGGCAGTCCCAGGCACCCTCTCCTCACAGCAGGAGGCTCAGGCACTCTGCGTCTCCTTTCCACAAATAGAGGGGACCTGGGACCTGGAAGTGTCCCCGAAGGGTTTTGACCAGTTCTGTCCAGTTTGTGAAGGGGCCTCTGACTGGAGCTGCCCTGAGGGGGCATCTGCGGGCAGTCTGGGATGGAGGTGGGAAGCCTGAGAGAAAGGTGGGCGGTGTGGGAGGCAGGCAGCCGCCCCTACTGAGAGGCCTTGCCTTGGGTCTTTCTTCATTTGAGCTGCTCAGATGGATCCCACCTGCCCATCTGAGGCCCCCACGGCTCCAGGGCTGTGTCCTGCCCTGTCCTGCCTTCAGCAGGTGAGGGGCTATTCCAGTCCAGTGTAGGCCCCAGGAAAGTGCTGGAGGGCCTGCTCTGAGCCACCCAAAGCCAACCACTGCATTACATTCTGGAAAATTCATCTTTCTCAATAGCATCTTGCTCTCAAAATTCAGAAAACCTCGAGAGTGGACACAGTGAGCAGACCTCCCAAATCACTTGCTTTCTGCAGCCTGACATCCTTGGGGTGGATCAGGGTTAGCTACAGTGTCTGTAATTCCAGCACTGTGGGAGGCCAAGGCAGGACAACTGAGGCCAGGAGTTCAAGACCAATATATCAAGACCCCATGTGTTGGCTCAGTGCCTGGGGCTCAACAGGCTAAGGTGCCAGCCACCTACACCTGAGCTGCCGGGTTCAAATCCAGCCCAGGTCCGCCAAACAACATTGACGGCTGCAACCAAAAAATGGCCGGGCGTTGTGGCGGGCACCTGTAGTCCCAGCTACTTGGGAGGCGGAGACAGGAGACTCGCTTGAGCCCAGGAATTGGAGGTTGCTATGAGCTGTGATGCCACGGCACTCTATCCAGGGTGACAGTTTGAGGCTCTGTCTCAAAACAAAACAAAACAAAACAAAACAAACACAGAGGGCCCAGTACTGGGGCAGGAGCTCACGTGGGGTCTCGGGGGCTCCCAGAACCTCCACTGTGAATGCAGCAGCCCCTCTGTACCGAGGGCTGGGCTGTCACGGGCCTGCCTGTTCCCAGAGCCTGAAGTTGGACCAGGGGTGTTGACAAGCAGCAGTGGGAGAGAACAAAGAGCAGAGAGCAGGAGGGGACCGGGAGCTCCTGTGGAGAACCGTGCACTCCTGGACTGGGGCCACCAGCACCTTAGCTGCTGCAATGCCATGGCCACTCAGAGTTCAGCCTTGACAAAAAACTCATTCTCTTGTAACTTAACTTCTCTCACAAGGGAGAAATTGAAATTAAACTAATTAATCCACTTAATTAAGTTTAAATTAGAGGAATATTTCCTCCTTGGGGGACCCCTGCTCGGGCATGTGTCACCCGCAGCTATAGGGTGCCCTGGGCAGAGTCAGGGGTGCTGTGATGCTGGGCGGGGTCGGGTCTAACTGGAAACAACGTCGCCTCAGGCACGCAGAGCGACCTTCTTCAGTGGAAGCACCACAGGTATCCTCTCTGGGGTAGGCTGAGCTGTGGGACGGGGTCCCTAAGCCCCATGGCTAGGCTTGTATTCCCTCTTCTTCTAGGAGCTCCAGGCTACTGGGGCAGCAGAGCAGCCTGGGCCTGGATGGCACCCCAGAAGCAGGGCTGTGCCACTGGCATGAGGTCAGTGAGGCTTCTGGACATCCCAGCCTGGGTGCAGCCCTGCTGGCACGTGCTGAGTGCCCAGTGACCGCTGCAGCAGCCTTTGCTCTGTGCCAGGCTCTGGGTTGACCCTGGGGTCCATGGGCAGGACCCTGGCCTTGGAGGCTCCCAGTGCAGTGGAGACCCCGGTGTGTAAAGTTCACAGAGTGGCATTTAGCCAGAGAGGGACTTTGGTGGTGTCAGGGGCACCTCCACAGTCCCCAGAATAGCTCAGGAGTGCAGGCACCAGGTTCTAGTTTGATGCTGGGAGCTTCTGAGACCAGGAGAGCCTCTTATAAGCTCTCGATGTGGGTGACCCACCACAGGCCCAGCCATTGACTTTCCCAGGCCATGTGCCCAGGGGAACTGGGGAGCACTCCTTCTTAGATAATGTTTCCTCCCTATTTCTTTTCTTTCTTTCTTTTTTTTCGAGACAGAGTCTCACTCTGCTGCCCAGGCTAGAGTGCAATGGCATCATAGCTCACAGCAACCCCAAACTCTTGGGTTCAAGAGATTCTTTTGCCTCAGCTTCCCGAGTGTCTGGAACTACAGGCACCCACCACTACCACCACCCACCACCACCACCACCATGCCTGACTACTTTTAGAAACAGGGCCTCACTCTTACTTAGGCTGGTCTCCTGAGCCCAGGCAATCCACCCGCCTTGGCCTCCCAGAATGCTGGGATTACAGATGTGAGTTACTGCACCATGCCTGTTGTTCATTTGTTAATGAAGTTTTTTATTCGTTTGTTTCTGTTGTAGTAGTTGTCATTGTTATTTAGCTGGCCCCAACCTACTGTCCTCAGTGCCTGTGGCCAGCAGCCATAACCACTGTTTTTTTGTTATTGACTTTTAGTTATTCTCTACTTTATGGATATTAATACCTTTTCAGATACATCATTTGCAAATAGTTTCTTTCCTTTTCTGTCGACAGTGCCTTGATGTGCACAATGTTTTAATTTTCACAAAGTCCAATTTGTCTCCTCTCTGTTGCTGCCTGTGCCCTTGGCGTCATCACCTAAGAAATCTCTGCCAGATGCCCCATCATAAAGCTTTTGCCCTGTTTTCTTCTCACAGTTTTAGGTCTCACACTTAGGTCTTTGATCTGTTTGAGGTTAGTTTTTTTACATGGTGTTAGGTAACAGTCTAATTGCATTCTTGCTGCATGTGGAGAGCCAGTTTTCCCAGCACTATTGTCAGAAAGCTTGTCCTTTTCCTGTTGAATGGTCATGGCACCCTTGTCAATACTCATTTGAAGGCCAGGTGTGGTGGCTCAGGCCTGTAATCCCAGTGCTTTGGGAGGCTGTGGCAGGAGACTCGCCTGAGGCCAGGAGACTAGCCTGGGCAATATAGCAAGACCTCATTTCTAAAAAAATAAATAAAAAGAAAAAGAGTTGACTCAGCGCCTGTGGCTCAGCGGGCTAAGGCGCCAGCCACGTACACCTGAGCTGGCGGGTTCGAATCCAGCCCCAGGGCCCGCCAAACAACAATGACAGCTGCAACCAAAAAATGGCCGGGCGTTGTGGCGGGTGCCTGTAGTCCCAGC
>CAUYON010012046.1:0-32135 GCA_963573935.1 Arctocebus calabarensis | reverse complement strand
CTGAGTTAAACATGCCAATTTATTATAGCTTATGGGATAATTGATCCAGATCATATATCCAAGGTTCCTGGAGGCAACTGTGGTTTCTAGAAGACTATAGCCTTTTTTTTTTTTAATAATTTTATTGAATCATAATTATGTACATTGGTGCAATCACAGGGCACGATTCATATACATTCAGAAATATTTTGATCATAGTTACAGATATCCTTCATGGCATTTCCTTGATCACTATATAAAGACATTAATACTCTACCTTTAATAAGTTTCGCCAGTACCCTGCTAAGATGCACCGTAGGTGTGTTCCCACTAATTGCCCTCCCTCTACCCATCCTCCCAAAAATTTTTTTTTAATATAAAACAATCCAGACTCTGACTCAGTTTCTTCCCTTACATTCTGAGCTATCTCCTAAAATTCTATGGTCACATAATGACTTTTAGCTTTTCCTGGATTCTACTGAATTTCCTAGTTCCCTCTTAACAATGTAAGGTTTAAGCACATTCACTTTCCTCTAAAAAAGTTTATTGCAACCAAAGGCAGGATACTCCAGGGCAAGAGGGAGAAGTAGAAGGTCACAGACCTCAGCCCATTTTCTTTCAGCGTAACATCTCTCAGACCTATACAAATAATTCTAAGGAAAATAGATTCCTCTTGTTTTCCATGATACTGTCTGTAAGGTGCATGTATATGTAATATATCTATATTGTGTGTATGTATTGCACTATATATATATATATACACACACACACACACACACATACACACACAATATTAAAGCACTCAGAAAGGCCAGGGACAAAAAATACCCTTGGAATCCAGTTCTGCTAATAATATATTGAGCGTTCACTTTTGACCAGGCTCTGCTAAGTGGCAGGGATGTGATACTTAGACGTGAAGGTTAGTATAGCACGTTATCTTTTGAAGAATCATTCCTTAACATTTTTAAAAAACTTTTTTTATTGATGTGTAACATATATACAGAAAAGTGCATATGTTTTAAGTTTGATATTACCCCATAGATCTTAGATGATCTTTTTTTTTTCTGTAAGAGTAACACATATCCAGAAAAGTGAAGAAATACATGAATATAATCAATTTGTGGAGGTTCAACACTGAGATGAAGTATTACCAACACGTAAGAAGACCCTGTGACAGTTTTCAGAATGATACTTTGTATTTTCTACTCTGTTTGGAACGTCTGTTGTTTTTATGTTTGAAGTCTTATATTTTTCGTGATATTCCTTTCCAGCATCCTAATTTATTACCCAGTAAAATGAGACAGTTGTTTTTGTTATTTCCAGTGTTTTTAAGAAAAGGATAGGATTAGGCTTCAGAATACAGGTAAAATAAAGAATAAATATAAAAACCCAAATTTCTATGGCTATTAGTATTTAAATTGCTCAAATTGTTATTTTAACCATTCTATTTCCAGAACAGGGATACAGTTATTTTTCTCTGTTTTTTCCAGCTAGCAGTGGTTGGGAGTGCATAGGTGAATTATTACAGCCCAACCTGTCTAGGTCTTAGGGCGATTTTTTTTTTTAAGGACTTAAAGTAGCAAATTACGACATGTTGACTTTTCTCAGAGTCATCAAAATTGTGCTTTGCCAAAGTCTTGTGTAATAGGAAATTTGCCAAGATGGGATTAGCAATTCGTTGAGAGAAAGGATGTAGGAAATGTTTTAAATTTAGAGGTGAAAAGATCACAGGATAGGTTAAGTACAGGTTACCCAAATAGGCTTCTAGATTTATGAAGACATGCTGATTCCATCTCCACACCTTCAGCAACTTCTGTATCCCATCTGCACCTATGTCCTGGTACCTGTCAGGCAAAAAGAAAAACAATTCAAAACATAATCAGCAGTTCTAAAAAAGTAATTCAGATATTTAACCAGGGCTGGTTTTATCAAGTCTTGTCTTGCTTCTGTGGGTTCTGGGAGAGTTTGGGAAGGAGTTTGTCTCCTCATGCTGCTTGAGAACGGCAGCCTGGACAGCTTCCAATCAAAGGCCAGAGATACCGCTCTTTTTTTGTAATTGATTTTAATATATATGTTTTCTCTTTTTTTTTGAGACAGTCTCCCTCTGTCACCCTGGGTAGAGTGCTGTGACATCAGAGTTGAGAAACTCTTGGTCTTGAGCAATCTTCTTGCCCCCGCCTCCTGAGTAGCTTGAACTACAGGCGCCCACCACAATACCCAGCTCATTTTTCTATTTTTAGTAGAGATGGGGTCTCACTGTTGTCAGGCTGGTCTCAAGCTGCAGAGTGATTCCCTCACCACTGGGATTACAGGTGGGAGCCACCGCCCTCAAGCATGTTTTTTTGGATAGGTGCTCCTTTTCTGTGACCTCACGCATATTTACCTATTGCTATCTGCAAAAGATTTGAGTACGATGTGCTCATGTATGGTTTTCCTTATATTTATTCTGCCTGGGACTTGCTGGGCCTCTGACTTTCTTCAATTTTGGGAAAATCCTTTCCATTATCTATTCAAGTGTATTTCTACCCCACTTTTTCTTCTCTCCTAGGGCTCCACTTATAACCTATGTTAGGAAGTTTGATACTGGCCCACAGATCTTAGACACTCTTATTTTTATTTTGTATTTGCTTATTTTCTCTAGGTGATTCATTTTGGATCATTCTATCATTTTGACTTAAACTTTGCTAATCCTTTTTGCTTTCCTTTGCGAGCCAGTAAGCCCTTCCCATTCTGATATATTTTTTGGTTTAGGTTTTTCCTTTCCTTTTATAGTCCTTTTTCACTGCTGAAATTTCCCATGTCTTTGGTTATGTTGTAATATGTTTGCTGCTGTATCGTTTAGCATAGTTATTTTTTAGCCTCTGGTCGATAATGCTAAAATCTTAGCTATGTCTGCATCTGTTTGTAGTAAATGTTTATTTTGTTGACCATGGGTCACCACATTTCCCAGACCCAGCTCAGGCAGAGGGCAGGAGCACTCCAACTCAAGTGGAGTTATAGACAAGAATTATACCTACCTACACAGACGAATTATACCTGTTTCTGGAGCTAAATATTATTTACCTCAGTTTCTGCTCTTCTTTCATTCAAGATATTTGACACCCACTTGAAAAATTATAGGTAGAAGAAAAACATCTGAGATTTCCTCTTGTACGTAGACTAATGACAAGGAAGTATAGCTCTTACTCTAATAGTCAAAACAAGTTATAAAATCGTTATAAAAAAATTGTTAAAAATGCTGAGGGCATAATTAAACCTTAAAAAAGTAAATTCCATAAAGTGATAAACTCTTCAGAGAATAGAAGAGGCCCACAGCTTGTCTCATCCCTAGTGGACTGGCAGGAGGAAGTGGAATCCGTCCTGGACGGCAGAAGAAAAAACCAGCCGAACTTAATACATATTTTCATTTCTAGCCTTTCTTCCTATCTTCATTCACATTGTGAGCAATGATCCCTTGTGATTGTTTACATCCTAATTGGAAAAAGATCAGGAAATTTGCCAGTAGGGAGAAGAGAACAAAGATAGGCCTTGGCCATTCATAAATAAGGGCACTATGTGTTCTGTCGCTGTTGTAAACACACGATGCAGTAACAGGCCTTACTGGTTTGTCTTCAGATGAACTGTAGGCCTGTGGTGTGATAGTCATGCATTTTTCATTCCTTGTGTTTCTTTTTTTCTTTTATTTTTTTGCAGTTTTGGCTGGGGCCAAGTTTGAACCCACCACTCCAGGTATATGGGGCCAGCACCCTACTCCTTGACACAGGTGCCACCTATTGTGTTAATTTCTTTTGAGATTTGAGCACTGTAGTACACAAGGCTTTGTTTCTGTAGCTCTTATTTGTTGTTGTTGTCTCTTGGATTTGTTGCAATCTTTCAAGGTGTACAAGGAGATGCTTTTACTGAATTATAGCATAGACTACCTACCTGTTTTATCATAGTGTGATTCAAGACTGAAAATATAAGTGAATAAATACAATAACTGGTATATTGCTTGGCAGTCACTTAGTCTCTATATTCTTTATGGTCATCCCATCATAATAATAAAATTAGGGCTCAGGTAAACCTAAAACTTAATAAAATTAGGGCTCAGTTAAACCTAAATTTCTCAAACACATAGTGTCCTCCCCCTCAATGTTCCTTGGTCCCATAAAATTTGGAGACCATTACAGATTACGTCCCTCGCTGTTAGAGAATAAAATGATGATACTATAAATGTCTTGGAAATTTTAAAAGTAAACCCTCCAAGCTATAGTTAATGAGGTATTACTCAAACTTATTTGAATACAGAACCTTTTGCCAGGGAACTTAAAATTTTTGTTGTTTTGCCAAATAATACTCATTGAGAAGTTCAAAACATTCTTTGGGGGAAATGGTAAGTTAAATGGACCCTGTTGCATTTCAGGGGATATGAGTAATTCAGATTGGGTTGTCACTCTACACATCTGGAAAACATCTTCACTGCTTTCTGGTAAGAACCTGAGAAGCTTGATTTGCAGGTAAATAATATTTAGCTCCAGAAACAGGTATAATTCTTCTGTGGCATACCACTTGAGTTGGAGTGCTCCTACCCTCTGCTTGAGCTGGGTCTGGGAAATGGGGTGACCCATGGTCAACAAAGTAAACATTTACTGCAAACAGATGCAGACATAGCTAAGATTTTAGCGTTATCAACCAGAGGCTAAAAAATAACTATGCTAAAGGATACATATTATAGCAAACATATTACAACATAACCAAAGACATGGGAAATTTCAGCAGTGAAAAGGGACTATGAAAGGAAAGGAAAAACCTAAACCAAAAAATATATCAGAATGGGAAGGGCTTACTGGCTCGCAAAGGAAAGCAAAAAGGATTAGCAAAGTTTAAGTCAAAATGATAGAATGATCCAAAATAAGAAAACAAGCAAATACAAAATAAAAATAAGAGTGTCTAAGATCTGTAGGCCAGTATCAAATTTCCTAACATAGGTATAAGTGGAGCCCTAGGAGAGAAGAGAAAGTGGGGTAGAAGATACACTTGAATAGATAATGGAAAGGATTTTCCCCAAATTGAAGAAAGTCAGAGGCCCAGCAAGTCCCAGGCAGAATAAATATAAGGAAAAACAGACATGAGCACATTGTACTCCAATCTCTCAGAGCTCTAACCCAGGAGCTTATCTGGTTACATTATTGCATAGGGTCTACTTCTTGTAGTAGTGTTAATATTGTATTGCTTTGCCATTGTGGGATAGTCTAGTCTCAACCACCTAGCTTGCCAAAGACTGTCCTAGTTTGTTAGTCTAGGAAAATAGGCTAGGTCAGCTGTCATGTCCCCACAAATTAAAAAGGACAGCTAGCTGCCTAGACTGCAATTGGGATAAAGGATCAATCAATATGTTACCTCTCTTTCCATGTGTCCCTTGGCTGCCGGCTGAGTTGTGCCTTCTCACTAGTGGTGGTAATCTCTTCTGCTAGATTTTATTTTAACCTTGCAAATAGGTTAAAGGAAGGGCACAGTTAATAACATCTTCTTTCATACACGTCTGGGCATATTATTTAGACCGAATCTTGCTTTTCCCTTCCCTAACTGTAAGCCTCGCATAGTCTCCTGCTTAGATGGAGTGTTATCCAGGGGGCTGGTTTTATTTATTGTGGGAATTTCTCCTAGAGCTCTGTCATGCTCTTGCACAGACAGAATGCAAACATTTTTGCGATTCTTGACAGGAGCCGGGATCTATGTGGAATAGGGGGTTTTCAAAACATTTCTCAGTCAATATGTTTACTCTCCTTCACCAGCCATGCAGCGTGATACGGTGCATCACCAATACTTGAAATAGACTGCAACAGGAGGTCAGAATGGAGCATAGATTTTCTAACACAGCATGTTAGATGAAATGATTTTGTGTACTTTGAAGTGGAAAATTCAATCAGAATTTTCCACACTTTTTAGTTAAAGCAGCACTGTTATTTATTGATGAAAGGGAGACTGAGAAAAATAACAGAAAGCAAACAGTACACAGGAAATCGAGTGTATTGTTCTTAGTCATAGCAAGGAAGACTCTTTCTCTTGTAATTTAATGAAAGCTCCTTGAGATAAAAAGAGTTCACTTAAAATTTATAGCTATAGAATTCTTGGAACATATGCCAATATGCTTACCATGTGTGTGGATAAAAGTGGAATGTACCTTTCCAAGAAGTTTGGTTTCCACTAAGATATGGACCTTGAGCTTGATAAATGGCAATTACAATTGCCCAGGTAATCCATTTTGGCTTAGTTTTAAAAGTAGCAGAGTTAATTTGGAAAGCACCTGAGAGTATCAATAATAAATTCAAGAATAGGCTCCTGAAGCTTTCTTTGCTGTAGGCTTACAGAGTATTTAATTTATTACTAATTTTTATCTGTCCTTTAGTGTACTGAATAACTATTTATTATGCAGATGAAGACTTTATACTTTCAAATTGCAAAACCTTAGGATGGCAATGTCAGATCTGTGCATGCATGTTTAAGATAGAATAATGACCTAATATTAGGTACATTTCTAGATATTTTACATGTATTATTTAATTTAATCCTCACAACAGTTTGACCTCTTAACTCTGCAGCTCCCATTGAGAAGAATGCCTTAGGGAGGGTAGGTGTTTCGCTCCAGGCCGTATGACAGAGTGAGGCTGGCACTGTCTGTAATAGTCCTTAGTCAGCCTTCTGAACACTCTGCCTGGCCACATCCCTGAGACTCTGCCACCTTGACAAGTTCATCCTGGAGTGGTCTTAAGGATGGGTGGGTCAGGGACTTAATTCAATTAGCATATAGGATTTAGCATGCAGGACTTTTATATTTAGTTTCTTTCTTTAAAAGAGAGACAATTCTTCCGCAGTCTGTTTTATGCTAGCTGCTATTTTTTGTGTGATTGATATACAATTCAACTTGGTGTATTTCAATTTGCCTTTTCTTTCCTTTTTTAAACTAGCATTTAAAATGACAGAACCATTTTAATGCATTAGTACAAATTTATGAACTTGTCCAAATAGTGTGGCTTTGAGTGACAGTTTGAACTGCCTAAAACTTTATAGTTTTCTTTTCTTTTTTTTTTTGTTTGAGACAGAGTCTCACTATGTCGCCCTCAGTAGAGTGCCGTGGTGTCACACAGCTCACAGCAACCTCCAACTCCTGGGCTTAGGTGATTCTCTTGCCTCAGCCTCCCAAGTAACTGGGACTGCAGGCGCCCGCCACAACGCTCTGCTATTTTTCTGTTTCGCAGTTCGGCCAAGGCTGGGTTTGAACCCGCCACCTTTGGTATATGGGGCCGGCACCCTACTCAATGAGCCACAGGCGCCGCTCAACTTTGTAGTTTTCAAAGTTATCTTGTTCTAAAGTTGACTTTCCCCTGCTTTGTTCAGACTGTTTTATGTTATTAGCTTTTATTGTTCTGTGTGTGTTTAAACTTTTGTTCTGTAGAAAGCGAGTCCAGAATCAACTATTAGTTTTAAGTTCCTAAAGTAATCCAGTGTACACTTCTGTGTGATTCAGGCGGCACACCAGTATGGTCTGATCTCTAGTGTGCCTTTTGTTTTCCAAGGGAAGAATCTAATTAGTATGATAGAAGCCAAAGCAAGACCCACCAAAGCTCATTCCTGCGTTGTGGACGGCTACATTCACAATAAAGGTAGTAGGGTTTTCCTGCTTGGAAATTATTTGATTTTTCAGTTAGCAAAAATAAGAGGCCACCTTATGAACACTTTTTTAGGTCTCAAATTTAAATGTTCACCCCACTTGTAGTCCTTGTGACCTCAGAAACCACAAGGGATCATTTTGACTTTGAGGGGGAAGGATTTTGTCTTTGCAGTGAGAATAGAATGCAGTCTTTAGAAAGAGGCAATTAAAAACCCCAGAGCCTTTTATTGCTTTTGATGCTTGGGGGTGGGTGGGTGGGGGGCAAAACCTTACTTCACTGAAATATTTTCTGCTAATTAACTGTCACAAATGTGATTCCATTAAGCTTGGAGTCTCTTTGGTTAACTTCGAAGTCATTAGCACACACTGTGTAGTAGTCCCAAATATATTTTGGAAAAGGGAAACAAATGGACAGGTCTATAATCAATGTTTTCAAGGGTTTTGTTTCTCAGAGAGCCTAATTCCAATTTTAGGAACATTTGGTCATTTTCTCTGGGTAACATGCTGCAGCCCTCACGGTGCCAGGTTGCCTTGATGTCTGGCCCACATTTGGATGCACCATTCCAAAGCTGACTTGCTAAATTCAGTGTGACTCACCCTTGGAAAATATTGGTTAGAAATGTATCAGCTGTCAATACACATAACAGAAAACTCAACTCATAGCAGCTTAAATAAATAGGAATTTGTTTTTCTCATATATCCATGTTTCTCGGTAGAATGTCCAGGACTGGAGTAGAACTGAAACTGTGCCATCCAGAGCCCTGACTACTTTTGTCTCTGCTCTGCTGTCCTTACTGTGAAGCCTCTGACCTTGGGCAAAGCATGTTACAACTTTTCCAAGACTCAGTTACGCTATCTAAAAAAAATGGTGATAATTCTTCCTTTAATTGAGGCTGGTAGTAAAGCTTACATTGTATCCTATCCTGTATGAGAAAACCTATAGCACTGTGGCTTTTCAGAATGCAGTTCATTTTGAACGCTGTGGTGGTAGCCTCAGCAGCACGTGTCTTCATAGTGGTGCTGGAGAAGAAGGTGTGAAATAGGAAACGGGGGATCTTACCTTAACCCACATTCTTCACTGTTTAAATTCAGAAATCCAGCATACTTCCAGTGGATGCTGTGAAGTAGTACAATAGAGTACTTTTTAATTTTTTTTTTTTTTTTTGAGACAAGGTCTCATTATGTTGCCCTCAATAGAGTGCTATATCATCACAGCTCACAGCAACCTCAAACTCTTGGGCTTAAGCCACTCTCTTTCCTCAGCCTCCCAAGTAGCTGGAACTGCAGGCACCCGCCACAATGCCCGGCTATTTTTTTGTTGCTGTTGTTATTGCTGTTTAGCAGGCCCAGGCCGGGTTCGAACCTGCCAGCCTCAGTGTATGTGGCTGACGCTGTAACCACTGTACTACAGGCACTGAGCCACAGTGGAGTACTTTTAAAAAAATGTCAGATATTGTACCCTTTAACAAAAAGGATCTATTACTTGTTAAGTGAAGTATGTTTTCTGCAAGCCAATTGTTTATTTTATTCTATGACCTCTTTACGATAAATTTCAGTACTATTAGAGGCTTAAGTTCACATTATTGATTATTTGAATATGGGTGTCATTAATCTTCCATCACTCTCATGCATTTTATATGTACATTTTAAGTGTCGTCTTTTGCATTTAAATAGAGAGGAATGGGCAGAAGAAAGTAGACATGTGGGTATTAGCTTCATATAGCCCTTCCAGAGCTCCCTGGAGCTGATTTGCCAGTAAATTTCTATGCTAAAATAGGCTTTCAGAATAGTGACTGCTAGATAAACTATGAGGTGTCCTTAGTAAATAAAAATGATTAATCTTGTGGAATAAATTCACTGCTTCTGGTCAAATAGTCTCATTCTGTTTCTTGGTTCTATAAAAGGCCTTTTGCTTTTTGTATTAAGTTTGTCTGTAATTTTAATGGAACCTTTGAATTAGTATCTGAATTTTAAAAATTGGTTTATAAAAGGATATCGATTCTCTAAATTAGGGGCAATTGAAATATTGTTTATATGCAAATTAGTTTCCTTGATGGGTCCTGGAAACCACTGTCAAGAAAACTCATCTTAAATCTGTGTTAAGATATACCTTTTAAAAAGTGATCTCAACTTTTAATGACTGACTTAGGGTTGGACAGTTGCTGAACAATCCAACCCAAAGTCAGTGGAAGGGAACTTAGAGGTAAAACTAGAAATCTGTTAAGCAGGTTCTTTCTAGACACATAGTTTTTATTCTTTACCATTTTTTTCCCTGGGTAATGAGAAGACTCTAAAATCAAATAAGGCTTTTGAATGTTTAAGATGTTTGCCCCTGTTCTGTTGAAGAATCCTATAGATTGATAGGGATTCTAAAAGGTGTCTCATATCCACTATATTAACTGGCTTTTTAGAAGCTTATGAACATTGTGGTTTTTATTGATTCCAGGGAATTGGACCCAACAATGAGCAATAAAATTCAATGGTAACTTTCTTCCCATATAGGGGTGTGTAGATCAATATTTTGAATTTACTGTAATTTGCCATAATGGATGGAAGAACTGAAAAAATTGCGGGGCCTTGTGTGCAGTGCTTGTGTGCAGCTGTGCAGTGTTGCCTTTTTATCTAAGCTCACTGTGGGTCACAGGCCTTCCCAAGGAACAAGAAACGTAGTTCAGTGGCAGGGCTGATTTCACGTATTTATCACTAGGCTTCATAAGTAAAAAAGGGAAATCACAAAACTTGTCCATGATGACCTTAATTTTATAAAGATCCTGAAAGACTTCAGGATCTTAAACAGTACACTGTTTCAAAGGCAATTAAAGTTCAGAGTATCTAGCATTGGTATCTCGTCTCCTGCTACAGGAATTTTCCTGCTGATTAATAACAGGGCGTGTGATTTCACTGAAGCCTGGTTTGTACTGACTCTTCAAATTGTTTTCTGGCAGGTGCCCAGGCTCGGTGTTCAGGGGGCCATGGGGTCATGCTGCTTGGCTCTCCCAGCTGATTCTCCTTCCAGTTGTCCCCTAGTACTCACCAAATTTGAGTGGTTCACTTAAAAAGTAATAGCTAACATCTAGGGCATTCGTATGTTTAGGAATGGTGCTAAGTGCAGAACCGGCGTTATCATTAATCTTCTCAGTGCCCTTTGAGATAAGTTGTCCAGTCCTCATTTGTGTAATTTAGGCAATTGAGTCTTCCTTTACGAAGGCTTCTGAAGGATGCTGTCTAGCATTGGCTTGGATTAGAATATGGGTATGTCTGAATTCTGATCCTGTTTGTTTAATCACTTTGAGATAAACAATGAACTCCAATAAGGACATTTTTTAGCTTTAAGTTCAATTAATCTAATACTTGCTTTCTATTTTATAATAGCTTCTTTTTCTATGAAGGTCTATGGTTTCTCTAATTTGATCAAAACTAGTTTCCTTAATTTCAGAAATGACCCAGCAGCTTTCCCTCAAAAGAAACAGGTTTTTTTTGCTTTTTAAAATTCTTTGAGAACAAAGCAAGCACACAAAATATAGTATAACAGTGAGCTGGAAGATATTGACCTTAAAATAACAAATACGTTTCACTTCAGTGTATACAGTAAACATTCAAAAAATGGAGGTGTTATTTACATAAGTACTAGTTATTACCAAGCAAAATCCAGCAATGAAGCCTGTCAATTTCCTTAGGAGGCACATTTGCCTTAGGTAATACTGACTTGCAAGACAGTAGAAATACAAATGTCTGCTTCCCAAGCTTACTTTTTTTTTTTTTTTAATCAAAGGTGTAACATGTTAGGAAGCATCAAAAACCATAATAATTGGCTAGAAAGGAAGCTCGTCTCATTTGCTCATTGACTTGGAGTTAGTTGATTATTTGACTTGTTATGCTTTTCCAACTTTAAAAGGTCTGAGTTAAAAGTAATGTATTTACAGGGCTTTGTGTCAAATGAAATCAGAGTCTATAAAAATAATTTAAGTGTGAAATGTGCTTAGAACGAGCTGCCAAGAGCTGGTTGTATCTCTTCCTTCTAAGAGTTATTGGCAGTCAGTGTGTCACCAGTGATGAATGCAGTTTGCTCACCTACAAGGGGTCTGTGTGCAAATAGGCCAGGTCCTTACGTGGGGATGGAAGATAATTAAAATACTGTGGGCTTGGGCAGATGGGGATTCAAAGACAAGCCCTTGTGTGAGTTACTTAACCTGTCAGTGGCTTGGGTGTTTCATCTTTATCTGTATAATGGGAATAATAGTGAAGATTAAGTAAGATCAAGTTTGTCACTCTGCATTAAATGTTATTTAATAGATATCATCGTTAAGCTGATGATGGCAAGTGAGTTTAGTAAAGAAAAAATGCTTCCCACCATTTGTATAAAAATTTTAAGATGGGAAAAAGGTTTGTCATCATTGACTTTTTTTTTTTTTTTTTTCAGTTTTTGGCTGGGGCTGGGTTTGAACCCGCCACCTCCAGCATATGGGGCCAGCATCCTACTCCTTTGAGCCACAGGAGCTGCCCCTGTCATTATTGACTTTTAACTTTTAGTCTAGTAAGACCTGTGATGGTAACATTTATTTTTCTTTGCAACTTTATCATGTTCTTATCCATCAGGGACCCTCTGTTCTTACTTAAACAGTTTTGCTATCCTCTAATCCACTTTCAGATTTCCATTGTGTATTTAACTTCTGAAAATACACATGTAGATAGCCCTTTCCCCTAATCTCTGGATGGCAACCTGCCCTCAGCTCCACCAATGCTGTTCCCAACCCTCCTGGAAGTCAAGCATTTCTTCCCAACCTTTGTGGACCTTGTAGATACACAGGTGGCCACACAGGAACTTTATGGCCACCCTGTACTTCTGTCTTGAATCTGCACCTTCTCCCACTTCCCCTGTTCCTCCCTTTGCCCTGGCTGCCAGCTTTGCTTCTTGGATGATTGACGAGGCCTCCTAACTCCTTTCCCTGAGCCACTTGACACCCTGGTGACAGAGTAATTCCTTTTTAACATGTTGTTTCAACCATCTTATTCTCCTGTTTAAAATATTCCATGTCACTCACATAAGAGGAAAAACACAATTAAATTTAAGAGGAGGGGGGAGAGGAGAGGAGAGATGGGAATTGGTGTGCTCTCACCGAATGGGCACAATGTAGGGGAATATGGCACATCTCCTGGGTGAACAGCTCAACTACAACTTGGATTTTACCTGACAAACCCCAACAATGTAACCTAATCATTTGTACCCTCACATTAATCTGAAATAAAAAAACAAATAAAATGTAAATGTTCTGTGATCTCCCCATTGCCTATAGGATAAAAGCAGACTCTTGAAACCGGTGTGGGCCTGTTTCTGCCTCCATACTCCTCTTGGTTTTTCCTTATAGCTCCCGGTTCCAGCCATACCGAGTTTCCTAAGAGTCGTGTGCTGGTGGCACTACACCCTGCCCTGCTACATCACTTCTCCCTTCCAGAATGCCTCTTTCCTCACCCACTCCTGGCTGATTCCCAGACATTGCAAAAGAAAGACCGGGCTCAAGTATTGTGGCATATAGGAATTTTTGAGTCACGGGAAACAGAAAACACAAGTTAAACTGGTTTAAACAATAAAGGGACTTGATGGGTTCGTGAACCCGAGAAGCCCAGATAATGCAAAGAGATCACCCAAGACACCGTTTCTGCTTGTCTCCTCTGTCCCTTTGAGGCCTTTCCCAGTGGCAGCCACCTTCAGCTTCATCTTTCTTGGTTGCTCTTTTGAATAAAGGGGGAAGTTCTTTCCCAGGAGCCCTGTGCAAATACCGTTTTGCATTTGCCCAGATTGGGTCACATGTCATCTTTAAACCAATTACTTTGACCAAGGCAGTGAGCTTTTCATTAGCTTAACTTAATCAGAGTTTAGACTTGAGGTTGAGAATAGTGTCAGTGCCACCAGATTTTGTCATCACGAATAATAGGAAACATTGTTGGAGGAAAAGTCATCCTGACTCTCCTCCCTTAGTATTACTGAACTTTGAAAAAAACCTCTATTCCAAGCCTTTTCACACTGTATTTCACAGCGAGTAAAGTCCTTTATCCCTAGCGCCTGGCACAGCACCAGCCATAACGGCCTTCACTAAAAAGTGTGGGATTGAATAAAGAAAACCCATTTTTCTTGCTTTAATCCCCAACCGTGCCCTTGCCTTTACCCTTGGCAGAAGGTTTTTGCCTCTGGTGTTTCTGAAGTTACACAACTCCAGGTGGATTGCTTTAGTTTTACTTTGCTCTTTTTTAAAAGGTACCTATTTTCACCTGTATCTTCGTCTTGAGGGGACAAGGCGTCCTCTCGGTATCGTCAGTGCCAGCCCTTCCTGCTGGTGTGTTCACTCAGACCCCTTTCCCAGTCCTTCCCATCACCATCTGTCCTACTCTGGCATTTTCACAGTGGAGTTTGGGGAAAAACAGTTGGAACTGCATGATTGTGGGTGTAAATTCTGATTCCACCATCTCATGGCTGTGAGACTATGTCAATTGCTAACCCATCTCTTCTGGGCTTTGCATGAGAAGACTTGGGTATCCTGCCAAGGCAGCAGATGATTTGGTGATGAAGCTCATAGGCTCATCATTGATAAGCCTCTGATAAGGCTTTGTATGATGAGATCTTACAAAATCAAAATAGACCCTCGTATCATGACTCAGAGACTTTGTCAATGTGTAGCATGTATCAGACCAAAGTCCTAAGGATGACAGCTGTTTATTTGGGTTTATGATAAAAAACAAACAAAAAAGAAATAAAACTTACAAAGGAAGAAGCTTTTCCTTTTCTCTTTTCTTTTTCCTTTTCTTTTTCTTTCTTTTTTTTCTTTTTTACCAAGGCTGTAATCTAGTTTTTAATTCTCACCACTCTATGCAGCCCATGTTAAAGATGAGAAAAATGGGACTCAGAGCTAATGGGTGGAACAGTGAGGATTAAATCCACAAGGATCATAAATGTTTACTCACATAGATTCCTTGGTTCTGGTAGAGACTTTCACGGAAGCAAAACTGGCAATACACTGTACTTTGAATTTCTGTAGAGTGGGATTACTGGAGGAAGATGTTATGTGGGATGACCTGGGGCATGCTGGTTATTGTAGTCTCCCTACTTTATTTATTTATGTATTTGTTTGTTTATTTATTTATTTTTGAGATAGAGAATCACTATGTTGCCGTAGGTAGGATGCCGTGCCATCACAGTTCACAGCAACCTCAAACTCTTGGGCTTAAGCGACTCTCTTGCCTCAGCCTCCCAAGCAGGTGGGACTACAGGTGGCCACCACAACGCCCGACTATTTTTTGGTTGTAGTTGTCATTGTTGCTTAGCTGGCCCCGGCCGGTTTGAACCCTCTAGCCCCAGTGTATGTGGCTGGCACCTAACCACTTAGTTACAGGCGCCGAGCCTCCCTACTTTATTTTTAAAAGAAAATGAGTATATGGTTTTGGTCAAATGAAATTTATATAAAAGCCCAACAGACATTTTGTGTGAACCTTTTATGGTCTTTTAAAAAAATTAATAGCACAAATACATTAAAATGCAGTATGTTTATAGATACAAAAATAGAATGAAATAAACCTGTACAAGAGAGAGCTCCTTTAAGGTTCTCCGCCCACCCCGAGTTTCCCACTAGGATTTTACTGGTGTTTTGCAGGTCAAGTGGTCTGAATGTTCAGGCGTTTCTGTAGCGAGCTACCTACTTTTAGCTTTGCTCCTGCGCGCAGGAGACCACGTACTTCACGGGCAGCTCACTGGAGTTTCCCAAAGGTTGTTTCATCATAAGCCAGTTTTGCTTTCTTTTCTGATTCAGAACCAAGTTTTGATGTAGGATCTGTTTCCGTGGTATGGACTTTTCTGTGCTCACCCTTTGAGATGGAGGCCGAAGAATGTGCCCCAAGGAATGTCTGTAGGAGAACCCATCCCAGCACAAGCCTCTCCTTCCAGCTAATTTTGTAGCCTAGCAAATAGGGAGAGCTCCAGCTTGGGTACCTTTCCTTGGTCTGCAACACTCCCTGCTTACAAAGGAAATAACTGAAAACCTAAAACTTCAATCCTGTAATGACAACTAGAAAATTTAATATTCCCTAAAGAAAAAATCCAAAGGCAAATGGTTTATGTAAACTAATAGTCCTTAAGGGCACTTAAAGGTACTAACTTCTAATAACCAACTCACACAATCAACTCGCTCTCTACATCTCTATGGGTAGCGCTCAGGCATTGGTATTTTTAAACGCCCCCTGGGTCACATTAATGTGTAGCCAGACTTTAGAGCTGTGGAATCGTGTCATCCCTGTTATTTTCTCTCATCCATTAGCATTTGCACATTAAAGCTGTTTTCTTTGTGTGTCGTGTATATGTTTCCCCAACTAGCTTTTAAATGTGTTTTGTTTTTCCTCACGTATCCCTAACAGCACCTGATAGACTGCCCTGTACATCTTGGCTGTCTTCCTAAATTAATAGTTCGTTAGTGCCGCGTACCTGTGATAACCCTGAATGGCAGATACGGCCACCGACGACTCATTAAGGAGAGATGATAATGGGAAGCACATGAGCTTTAAGTCCACTGGTTTCGGGAAGGTGGTGAGGAAGCACTGTGTGTGAGACATTGCCATTCTGTTTATGAGGTTTGACAAGGGTTACCGGGCGACAGAGGGGGTGTTGTCAATGAGGCAAATTGCCCAACTTCCAACTCTTTTTTTTGGAGGAACTCTCAGAGTGTGAATCTTGGTAGACTCAGCCCTTCCTCCTATTGTGCTAGTGATGGGAGTTGATGGTCCCTTTTCCTTAGCACCTGGGGCAGAGTCCCAGGTGTGCTCATGCTGACACTCACAGGGAACCTGCCAGGAGAGAGGAAATAGGGGTGGGGACCGTCAGAAATCCTGCATCCTAGCTGGGCTCCTAGGAGCGACCTAAGAGTGCTGGTAGCTATTTAGTAGATGGGTTGTTTACATACCAGACTCTTTCAGCTTCTGTGTTTGGAAGAACCTCAGCTGCTGCTTAGTGCAGTATGTCAGTTACCTATTTCCCCACTTCTGTTTTAAATCATGAATCCAGGTGTGTCTCTTTTCCTTTTTCTCTCTCTTCTGTCCTGTCTCATCCTGTCCCATGGCTTTACATACTACCCTATGTGATGATGACTTCAGAATCTATCTCCCGCCCGGACCTTTTCCTGAACTCAGATTCATATATCCAGTTGCCTATGTGGAAACTTCTACTTGGAATTCTTACAGACATTTTGGATACAA
The DNA here is from genome assembly GCA_963573935.1 of Arctocebus calabarensis. Lineage (NCBI taxonomy): Eukaryota > Metazoa > Chordata > Mammalia > Primates > Lorisidae > Arctocebus > Arctocebus calabarensis. The sequence goes on along the minus strand of CAUYON010012046.1, from coordinate 15,271 downwards.
CATGTCCAAACTGAATTTTTCTTCCCTCAAACTCCATTTATTCAGGCCAAAAACTTCTGATGACTCCTTGATTTCTCCTTCACTCTCCACTCCCAGTTCTTTTGTAAATTCTATGAACGCACCTGTCAAATCTGACTGCTTCTTGCCATTTTCACTGCTGGGCCTAGTCACAATCTTCTCTAGACTGTTTCTGTAGCCTTCTAAAAAAAATGATATTAAATATTGCTTTAATATAAGCTTAGAATTTTTAGGTATTTATTTGTTCATCTCTTCTATTTTCCACCCTCCCAAATACCAATCTTTCTTTCTCCCCTGTCTTGTCCTTTTGATGTACTTAAAAAAAAAAGTTGGACTCGGCGCCTGTGGCTCAGGGGACTAAGGCACCAGCCACGTACACCTGAGCTGGCCGGTTCCTATCCAGCCGGGGCCCACCAAACAACAATGACGGCTGCAAACAAAAAATGGCCGGGCGATGTGGTGGGCGCCGGTAGTCCTAGCTACATGGGAGGCGGAGGCAGGAGACTCGCTTGAGCCCAGGAATTGGAGGCTACTGTGAGCTGTGATGCCACAGTACTCTATCCAGGGTGACAGCTTGAGGCTCTGTCTCAAAAAAAAAAAAAAAAAAAGGGGCGGCACCTGTGGCCTGTGGCTCATCGAGTAGGGCGCTGGCCCCATATACCGAAGGTGGCGGGTTCAGGCCCCGCCTCTGCAGATAGCCGGGCGTTGTGGCAGGTGCCTGTAGTCCCAGCTACTCGGGAGACCGACACAAGAGAATCGCCTAAGCCCAGGAGTTGGAGGTTGCTGTGAGCTATGAGACAGAAAAGGAAGTAAAGAAAGGAAGATATAGGAAGAAAGAAAATGTATGTGCACAATACAATTATCTCTGTATGCAAACGACATGATCACCTACATACACACATACACACACACACAAATAAAAATAAAAACTTAAAAAAAAACAAAAAACAAAATAAACAATGCCCCTTTCTTACACGTTGGTCTCCAGTGTTCTGACCTGCTCCTTTCTTCAGTTTTTATCTATCATGTAGTTGGTAGGTAAGTTGCTATTTTAAACAGTCAGGTGGGTTTCTATAATAAGATGACACGTACAGCAGAGGTCTAAAGGAAATGGAAACCCACCTATGTTCACTGAAAGACATAAAAAAAAAAAAATTGTCATAGCAGCATTATCTGTCCCAAACTGGAAAGTACCCAAATACCCACCAGGAACAGAATGATGAAACCAGTTATACTATATTTACACTGTGAAATAATGAGAATGAAAAAACGAAAACAACATGCCTTAAGGTGGATGAATGTCACAAACATAATGTTGATCAAAAGAAGCCAGACACTTGGGAGGTGCCTGTGCTCAGTTAGTAGGGTGCCAGCCCATATGCTGAGGATGGTGGGCTTGAACCCAGCCCCAACCAAAGTGCAACAAAAAAATAGCTGGGCGTTGTGGTGGGCGCCTGTAGTCCCAGCTACTTGGGAGGCTGAAGCAAGAGAATCACTGAGGACAAGAGTTGGAGGTTGCCATGAGCTATGATGCTATGGCACTTTACTAAGGGTGACAAAGTGAGATTCTGTCTCAAAAAAAGAAAAAGAAAAGCCAGACACAAAGAAGTATAAACTACATGTATGATTCCATATAAATAAGTTCCAAAGATACAAAGAACAACTTATGATGCTAGACTTCCGGATATTGGTCACCCTTGGGGAGCTAGTGATTAGAAGAGAAACACAAGGGTTTCTTCTTCTTCTTTTTTTTTTTTTTGTAGAGACAGAGTCTCACTTTGTTGCCCTTGGTAGAGTGCTGTGGTGTCACACAGCTCACAGCAACCTCCATCTCCTAGGCTTAGGCGATTCTCTTGCCTCAGCTACCCGAGTAGCTGGGACTACAGGTGCCCGTCACAACGCCCAGCTATTTTTTTGTTTTGTTTTGTAGTTCGACCGGGGCCCGGGTTGAACCCGCCACCCTCGGTATATGGGGCTGGCGCCCTACTCGCTGAGCCACAGGCGTCACCCGAGACACAAGGGTTTCTGAGACAGTGGTCTGTTCCTCGAGATCTGGGTGCTGACTTTGTGTACATTTATAATTTGTGCACTTTTCTGTATCAGCATTATGCCTCAGTAAAGTTTATATGAAAAAAGAATGACTCGGAGGTATGTGGTCTGTGCAACTGGAGACTATAATTGCCATTTATTGAAATGGGGCAGCTACAGGAGAAGCTGGTTTTGTTGGTGGGAACTACATCTGTTCTGTACATATTAAGTTAAATATTTATTAGGTATTGGAATGGAAAAAAATTTTTTTTGAGACAGAGTCTCACTTTGTCCCCCTGAGTAGAGCACCATGGTGGCATAGCTCAGAGCAACCTCAAACTCCTGGGCTCAAGAGATCCTCTTGCCTCAGTAGCTGGGACTGTAGGCACCTGCCACAATGCCAGGCTATTTTTTAGAGACGGGGTCTCACTCATGCTCAGGCTGGTCTCAAACTCGTGAGCTCAAGCTATCCACCCACCTTGGCCTCCCAGAGTGCTAAGATTACAGGTGTGAGCCACCACCCCTCAGCCTTCAAATTGAAATATTGACAGGCAGTTGGTATACAAGTTTAAAGATGAAGGGAAAGGTCTAGGCTGGAGACCTAAATTTGGGAGGAGCTCACCATATAGATAACCCATGTAAACCCATGAAGCTGGGTGGGATCACCTAAGGTATAGTGTTGACAGAGAAAACATGTGAGGACTAAACCCTCAGGGTGTTCCACCATTTAAAGGTTGGAAATTGAGAAACCAGAAAAGAAAACTGAGAAGTGACCAGGGAAGTATGATGAGAACAGAGAGAGTAGTATCTCAGAAGTCAGACGAGTTTAGCCTAAGTAATTTAATGCTGGTATAATATTAAAAAAAAAGAAGAAGAAGAACATAATTAACCATATTGACAGACTAAAGAAGAGAAAACACATGATAATCTAAACTGATGGAGAAAATGCATGGACAAAATTTGACATCCACTCATGATAAAGTCTCTAATTCAACTAGAAAGAAGGAAACTTCCTTAACATAAAAAGATATCTACAAAATGGACATCATACTTAATGGTGAAAAGCTGAATATTTTCTCCCTAAGATGGGGAACACAGCAAAGATGTTTACTTTCACCATTTCTATTCAACATCATCCAGGAAATTCTATCCAGTGCAATATGCAGGGGAAAAGAAAAAACATACGGATTGCAAATAAAAAAAAAAAAACTATCTCTATCAATAGCCACCATGATTATCTATGCAAAAAATTGTATGACGTCTATAAACAGACTCCTTGGACTTATTAATGAGTTTAGGAAGTCGCAAACACAAAGTCACAATATAAAAATCAATTTTGCTTCTATATGCTCACAATAAGTAATTAGAAAACAAATTAAATAAACAATCTCTTTCCTTTTTTCTTTTCGAGACAGAGTCTCACTATGTTGCCTCAGTAGAGCTGTGGCATCACAGCTCACAGCAACCTCTAACTCTTGGGCTTGAGTGATTCTTTTGTCTCAGCGAGCCACTGTAGTCCCAGCTACTCAAGAGGTTGAGACAAGAGAATTGCTTAAGTCCAAGAGTCGGAGGTTGCTGTGAACTGTGATGCCACAGCACTCTAAGAGGGGGACATAGTGAAATTCTGTCTCAAGAAAAAAAAAAAAGACCTGAAATCAAATAGTGTGAGTTAGCCCGTTGAGCCACAGGTGCCAAGCCTTCTTTTTCTTTTCTTTTCTTTTTTTTTTTTTAGAGACAGAGTCTCACTTTGTCGCGCTTGGTAGAGTGCTATGGCGTCACAGCTCACAGCAACTTCCAGCTCTTGGGCTTAGACAATTCTCTTGCCTTGGCCTCCCCAAATAGCTGGGACTACAGGTGCCTGACACAATGCCTAGCTATTTTTTTGTTGTAGTTGTATTGCTTTTACCTGGCCCAGGCCTGGTTCAAACCCGCCAGCCTGGGTGTATGTGGCCGGCACCCTAACTTCTGAACTATGGGTGCTGCCAACAATATCATTTATAATAGCTTCAAAATAATAAAATACTTTAGGAATACATCTAATAAAGCATATGCAGAATCTTTATCTGAAAACTGCATAGCACTGATGAAAGAAATCAAAGAAGACCTAAAGAAATGGAGAGGTAAAACATGTTTACTGATTAGAAGGCTTAGTGCTGTTACGATGTCAATTCTCTCCAAATTAATAAATAGATTCATACAATCCCAAACAGAATTCCAGAAGGATTTTTTATACATATCAACAAGTTGATCCTCAAATTTATATATAAAGGCAAAGGAACTAGAAAGCTAAAATAATTTTGAAAAAGTAGAACAGGGCGGCGCCTGTGGCTCAGTGAGTTCAAACCTCCCCCTCCCCCGCCCAGTTGGGCACTGTGGTGAGTGCTTGTAGTCCCAGCTACTGGAGAGGCCAAGGCAAGAGAATTGTCTAAGCCCAAGAGCTGGAAGTTGCTGTGAGCTGTGACGCCATGGCACTCTACCAAGGGCAAAAAAGTGAGACTCTGTCTCTAAAAAAAAAAAAAAAAAAAGAAAAGAAAAAGAAGCCTTGGCACCTGTGGCTCAACGGGCTAAGGTGCCAGCCACGTACACCTGTGCTGGTGGGTTTGAATCCAGCCCGGGCCTGCCAAACAATAATGGTGGCTGCAACCAAAAAATGGCTGGGCGTTGTGTCGGGCACCTGTAGTCCCAACTACTTGGGAGGCAGAGGCAGGAAACTCACTTGAGCCCAGGAATTGGAGGTTCCTGTGAGTTGTGATGCCACAACACTCTATCCAGGGTGACAGCTTGAGGCTCTGTCTCAAAAAAAAAAAAAAAGAAAGAAAGAAAGAAAGAAAAGAAAAAGAAAAAGTAGAACAGTGTGGAGAACTCACACTATTTGATTTCAGGTCTTTTTTTTTTTTGAGACAGAATTTCACTATGTCGCCCTCAGTAGAGTGCTGTGGCATCACAGTTCACAGCAACCTCCGACTCTTGGACTTAAGCAATTCTCTTGCCTCAACCTCTTGAGTAGCTGGGACTACAGTGGCTCGCCACAACACCTGGATAATTTTTTGTTGCAGTTGATTAGCTGGCCCGGGCTGGGTTAAAATCTGCCACCTTTGGTGTGGCTGGCACCATAACCACTGTGCTACAGGCCCAGAGCCTGATTTCAAGTCCTACTATGCAAGTCACATTTCTTACCAAGGACTTGAATCCAGAATTTATATTTTAAAAAAACTCTTGTAAAACTCAGTAATAAGGAAATGAACTGTCAAAAACAAAGATGAACAAAAGATTTGAACGGGCACTTGCTCAACATCATTTGTCACTAGGCAATTGCAAATTAAGTCCACACCAAGGGGTGGTGCCTGTGGCTCATTGAGTAGGGCGCTGGCCCCATGTACCAAGGGTAGTGGCTTTGAACCCAGCCCCGGCCAAACTGCAACAAAAAAATAGCCGGGCCTTGTGGTGGGCGCCTATAGTCCCAAGAGAATCGCCTAAGCCCAAGAGCTGGAGGTTGCTGTGAGCTGTGACACTATGGCACTCTACTGAGGGTGATAAAGTGAGACTCCGTCTCAAACAAACAAACAAACAAACAAAAAATCCCACCAAAATATGACTATACTTGTACTGTTAAGGATGAAAAACAAGTAACTTCACAATAGCAATATCTGGTGAGAACAACTACAATGCTCATCTATCACTGCTGGGAGTACAGAATGATACAGGCCCTCTCCTAGGTTCCCTTATAACTTATCATATAACCCAATAGTCCCTCCAAGAAATTTGCCTGGGTAAAATGAACATTTATATTCACATGAAAACCTGTAAGTAAATGTTTACAGAGGTTTTTTTCATGATTGCAAACATAAACATTCTTCAGCTGGGAAATGGAGTAACAGACTGTGGAATATCCAGGCAATGGAATATTACTCAGCCAAAAAAAGGAATGAACTATTGATACACACAAGGAGGTGGATAAATCTTAAATCTATTATGCTAAGTGAAACAAACCAAATTTGAAAGGCTACATAGGCCGGGTCCCGTGGCTCACGCCTGTAATCCTAGCACTCTGGGAGACCCAGGTGGGTGGATCATCTGAGCTCAAGAGTTCAAGACCAGCCTGAGCAAGAGCAAGACCCCATTGATACTAAAAAAAGAAAAACTAGCTGGGCATTGTGGTGGACACTTGCAGTACTAGCTGCTCTAGAGGCTGAGGCAAGAGGATAGCTTGAACCTAGGAGTTTGAGGTTGTTGTGAGCTATGATGCGATGGCACTCTATCTAGGGTAGACAGAGTAAATACATACATACATACATACAAGGCTATATATTGTATGATTCCATTTACATGACATTCTTAAAACTATAGGAATAGAGAACATGTCAGTGTTGCCAGGGCTTGAGGCCAGGGGAAGGTTTTTTTTTAATATGTTACCTTGATCAAACTTTTTTTTTTATTGTTGGGGATTCATTGTCCCTCTTACAAGAGTGTTTTGCCCCCAAAAGGTGTGGCACACACCAAGACCCCACCCCCCTCGCTCCTTCCCTCTCTCTGCTCTTTCTTTCCCCACCCATCCCTCATTCTTTCTCTCTCTGCTCTCCAGGGGAAGGTTTTTAACTACACAGGAGTAACATAAGGGAATCTAGGGGAGATGATAAATAGGTCTTTTTTTTTTTTTTTTTGAGACAGAGTCTCACTTTCTTACCCCTGGTAGAGTACTCTGGTGTCGTAGCTCACAGCAACCTCTAACTCTTAGGCTCAAGCGATTCTCTTGCGTCAGCCTCCTCAGTAGCTAGGACTACAGGCATCTGCCACAATGCCCAGCTATTTTTAGAGACGGGGGTCTCACTCTTGCTCAGGCTGGTCTCAAACTCATGAGCTCAGGCAATCCGCCCACCTTGGCTTCCCAAAGTGGGGGGATTATAGGTGTGAGCTACTGCATAGGCTACAGGTCTGTATTTTTACTGTGGTAGTGGTTATATGATTCTGTGCATTTGTTACAACTCAGAACTGTACACCACAATGTAAATTTTACTGAAAGTAAACTACAATTAAATTACATATACATGCCTATTATATTCTGGCGTCGTAGCTCACAACCTCTGACTCTTAGGCTCAAGTAATTCTCTTGCCTCAGCCTCCTCAGTAGCCGGGACTACAGGCATCTGCCACAACACCCGGCTATTTTTGTATACATAAAAAATAAAATTAGCTCAGCGGCAAGGGTGCCAGCCACATACACCAGAGCTGGGAGGTTCGAATCCAGCCCAGGCTGCTGTGAGCTGTGACAGCACAGCACTCTATTCAGGGCAACATAGTGAGAATATGTCTCAAAAAAAAAAAAAAAAAAAAGTCTCCATCTTAGCTGGGCACAGTGGCTCACGCCTGCAATCCCAGCACTGTGGGAGGCTGAGAAGGGAGAATTGCTTGAGCTCAGGAGTTCGAGACTTGCCTGAACAAAAGTGAGATCTCAACTCCTAAAAAGATGGAAAAACCCAGCCAGCTGCTGAGGTGAGTGCCTGTAATCCCAGCAGCTTCCAGACACTGAGGCAGTAGAATGCCCACAGCCCGAGTCTGAGGTTGCAGTGAGCTATGATGCCATTTCACTCTGCTCAGGGTATAGGGTGGGATTCTGTCTCAACAACAACAAAAAAAGCAAAGAAATAAAAAATAAATAAGCAGGGAAATTTAAAAAAAAAAAATTATTTTCTAGCTGTGCACCCATTGCTCAATGGTTAAGGAGCCACATGCTCCAGGGTTAGTGAGTTCGAACCTCGCCTGGGCCTGCTAAACAACAATAACAAAATAGCCCAGTGTTGTGGTGGGTGCCTGTAGTTCCAGTTACTAAGAAGGCTGAGGTAAGAGAATGGCTTAAGCCCAAGAGTTTGAGGTTGCTATGAGCTATGACACCATAGCACTCTACCAAGGGTGAAAAAGTGAGACTTTGTCTCAAAAGGAAAAAAAAAAAAAAAAAGTATTTTCTCTCATATTGCTATCAAGTCACATTTCACAGGTTTATATTTATATAATTACTTTCTGGAGCCTAAAATTAAGAATGCCTTAATCTCTGCAAACTTTCCATTTCCTCATTCCATAAAACCCAAAACTTTCCTGGAATTTTCAATTAATTAATTAATTAATTTGTTTTTGACACAAGGTCTGGCCCTGTCGCCTGGGCTACATACAGTTTGCTGGCCTTATCACAGCTCACTGCAACCTCAAATTTCTGGGCTCAAGTGATCCTCCCACCTCAGCCTCCCCAAGTGCTAGGATTACAGGGATGAGCCATCATGATCAGCCTAGAACTTATTCTTTTTGAGTAGGTTATTCCTTCTCTCTCATGAATGTCCAATCCCTATTTTTGGAATGGTAAAATAACTCATATGCTGTTAGCACTTTAGTTGGGATCCACTTATCTGGTTAACTAGCTACAGTTATAGATGGCTGTAAGAGGCTACTGAGGGGCCAGGACACGGAACAGATATGCTTTGACTGGAGAAAAGGAAAAGAGAAGGCCACGGCCCAGCAAGGTGCCATGACAGGGCACCAGGGACTTGGTAGAGGCAGAGGGCAGCCATCAGAGAGAGCAGAGGGGAGCATGCCAAGGACACACTGTGCTGACTTCACAGCTTGGCCTCGGGCTGGCTCTAGATTCGGGCCAGTCCCTTCCTGGAGCTTTCATATTCTCTCTTCTGAATCTGTCAAGTCTACTCAAATCTGTTCCACAGCCCTGTAGCCAAAATCCTTTTCCTCTGTCTCCATTTATTCAACAAATATTTATCTTAACTGACTCTAATCACACTCTCTCCTGTTTGTACAGCACTGAAGCCCTTTTACATCTGCTTATCTTGTTATGGTGAAAGAACTACCCGCTCAAATCAGAAGTTTCCAAATGGAGTCTTTATTAGCCGGCCGAGGGCTGTCTCCACAGTCCCAGAGACAGACCCTGCAAGAGCAGCTCCGACCCAAATATGCACAAAGTATTTATAGGGTGAGTTGATGCAAGCAAGCAGGCTACTGGTTTAAACCAGTTTAGTTACAGAAGCTGAAGGGGCAGTTAGTAGTGGTTGGCGGGTTCCAGGAATTTAAATTTTCAGAAGGTCCCGGGCCCTTATAGTTCCAGGGAGTGGAGGGCAAGGGGTAGCGCAGTAATTTTTTTTTTTTGAGACAGAGTCTCACTATGTCGCCCTGGGTAGAGTGCTGTGGCATCACAGCTCACAGCGAAAAATCTCAAACTCTTGGGCTTAAGCGATTCTCTTGCCTCAGCCTCCCAAGTAGCTGGGACTATAGACACCTGCCACAACACCCATCTATTTTTTTTGTTGTTGCAGTTGTTTAGCTGGCCCGGGCCGGGTTTGAACCCACCACCCTGGGTGTATGTGGCTGGTGGTGTAACCACTGTGCTATGGGTGCTGAGACTCCCCACTGGTTTTTATGGGAATCAAATCATTGTTTCATCCTCATCCTGACAGACATGCTGATAGTGGGTATGCAGGACCATAAGTTTTACGGTCTGGATTCTCTGGAGTACGTAAGAGGTGAGGGCGTTTATAAGCCATGGCCCTTATCAGTAATCCTAGCAGAGGTAGGGTAAGGGCTCCAGCTACCACTGAAGTAGGGTAGTTAGCCTTGGGGACCAGGCTGCTGATCGTTGTTGGGCTTCTTTCCTTTCTTTCAAACCCTTTCTGACCTTAGATAGGTTATCCCGGATTACTCCTGAGCGATTGGTGTAGAAACAACAGGTCTTCCCTAGGGCCATACATAATCCTCCTTGTTTTAGGGATAGAAGATCTAGTCCTCTCCTATTTTGGAAAACTACCTCGGCCAATGAGTCTGAGGAGCCCTCTAGTCGGGACAGTGAATTCTCAAGGTCCTTTAGGTCTAGGTCAATCTGTTCCCTTAACAATTTAAAGTTTTTCTCCCCCAGTACCAGGGTGGAGGTCCCAACTGCTGCTGATCCTGCAACTCCTAGTCCGACTAACTTCGGGATGAGACCGGGGGCCCTTTTTGCCCTGAGGGGTAGGTAGTAGTCAGAACTAAGGCCCAAGTATTCATGGCCTCCTTCTCCTGTGTAGTAGTATACCTGGGGAATGATATGGGCGAGGATGCACAGGTCTGGGGCACTGGTCAGGGTCAGGGAGTATATGCATGGAGTTATACCTGTCGTACAAGCAAACCAAGTTTTCTCTGGGGCTTTTAGGAAGTACCTGCCCGCTGTGTCTGTGATGGTAATAGTGGTGAGACAGGAATCCCGATAAGGAGAATCCTGAAGTCTAAAACCTGGGGATTGAACACAGAACCCAGATCCTTGTAAGTCTCCGAGAGTTAGCCTAGGCTCATGTCCCCATTTACACAAGGTCTGTTGCTGATGATAGGTGATATTCTGAATCTGGGTAGGGCCCATACCCAGGGTGCTATTGGCTCTGATGCCTATATAATATGGGGGTGCTGGGTTTAAGCACAGTCAACAATCTCGGGTAGTGTTGGGGTCGGTGCTATTCATATACTGAAATACAGCATGCAGCATTCCTAGTAGTGGTTTTTGACTAGGTCCTAGGTTCTTAACACTAAGTGGGGTACTAAGGGGACCTGTCAACAGGGGTCTCTTGGGAGGCTGGACTGGGGGAAGCCCATGGAATAAGTCCCGATTGGGATTGATAGGATTCAACTCCCTCCACGGGGCAAATCATTGGATGGTGAAAGTTACTCCGGGGTCTGGCCCTGTGACCCATAACCAGAACCCCCAGGTGCGGCCCACTGCCCATCTCTGGCCCTCCTTTTGCCATTTAAAAACTTTAATGGTGACAGGATTACAGGTCCCTGGCTGGCTACAGGTTGTTGACTTTCCTCTGGACAGACTAAGGTGAGGATCACTGTTTCCCCATGTAGCCATAGTCTCGCACCCGCACTCTGCCCAATGGTATTCAGTATCCCTATCACAGATCTCTTTTCCTATACTGGGGCAAGCATAATGTTGCTGGTCCCATAATCTTTTCTCGTATTCAAGGGAGCCACACCCATAGTAAGAAGATCCACCCGTGTTACAGGCATCCACTGGGAAGCGGTTCCAATTGGGTGGGAATAAGTCACATAAATCAAAAGTAAAGGTGGACTGATTGGCTGAATGTACCCTGCTTATCAGGCACCCATCCACTGGTCGGGTCAGTTCCCAAGTATAGTTAATGGGTTTATGGAGGTTGCTAGCAGCAACCCCTTCCCAGATGGACAATAGGGTTAAGAGACACAGTCTCAGAAGAGTCTTATCTTTAAGAGATTGTCCGTCCGTTGCAACTTCCATTTCTCTGCAGTGGTGGTTCTCGCAGCTTTGACCTGGGAGCAGTGAATCTAAGACGTCCTCCCAGCTACCTTTAGCGCAGTTGGAGTGCTAAGGATCACAGTGCTAATTATTTATGAGGCATGGCACAACAGCTGCTAAGATTATTAACACAACTAAGGGTCCTAAAAATGGGAGTGTATAGGGAAGCCACCCTCTCATTCCTGACCAAATTGAGTTCTGCAAGAGTTCTTGCCTCCTCTTCTCTAAATTTTCCTGCAATGTCTGGATTTTGTTCTGCACTAGGCCTGATTTATTTGCATAAAAACAGCATTCCTCCTTTAAAAACACACACAGTCCCCCTTTCTCTGAGGTCAGGAGATCTAGTCCTCGCCGGTTTTGGAGGACTACTTCAGCTAGTGAATCTATCCGTTCCTGTAGGTCTAGTACTGTCCCAGCAAGCTGTTTAATGTCTTCAATGAACTCGAGGGACAACTTATTATAGAAATGTAGGGATGTCCCTAACCCTCCGAGACCTGTTCCTAATCCTGCTGTAATTCCGAGGCCTGCCAATAGGGATATCATGGTAGTTGCCCTGCCATCGGCTACTAGGGGCGTGTTCCACCACTGGAATAGGGAGAGGTTGTTCTCCTGGTACCAGCTGCATGGTGGGGATGAGTATTCTGATTACACAGACACCGCTCCAGGAAGAGGGGAGCATAGTGTATCCGGTGTCCCCGCATAGGAACACATAAGAAGCGTTAGGGGTGCAGATGGGTTCGAAGCTTTATTGGGTAAAGTTCATGTGACACAGACTCAAAGGGATGTTTCCTACATAATTATTTCCCTGCCCGATAAGACATATTACCGGGCCCAACATTGTAACTTCTACATGGGCTATGGGCTCAGCTGGGAAACACGTGTTGTGGAAAGTATGGCTGGAGAAGTTAAAAGGAATTACTACTGCCGACAACGCCAGTGGACCTGACTGTAAACAAATCCAACAATCTTGGGCAAGGCCAGGATTAGTGGTGTTTAAAAGGGTGTGGGTGGCCTGCAATAGTTGAAAAGTGGCAGGGCCCAAGTGCATGGGTGCTCTAGCTGCAGGGAGGCTAAGAGGGTGGTAGTGCTTGGGTATCCATCATGCCTGCATGTCTTTTACTATTTCTTGGATTACTTGTTTCTGAGCCCAATCCTGTACTCCTCCTCCGTCAGATTGTCCAGCAGGTGGAAGGATATTCCAGCACATTATCCCCATATCAGGGCAGATATAACCTGCATGGTTTCCTTTGGATTGGCCTATCCAATATTCATTTTTATCCTGCCTGCACTTGTACACCTCTCCTTCATAGCAATAGGACGGCATTCTTGCCTGTACTTTCCCAGGCTTTTCACATCCCTCAGGGCACGGGGTATGACCCTGAATAGGTGTTTTCAAGACATGCCACTTCCAACAAATTTGCTTTCCCTTATCTCCTGGACACCCCTGATCTTTTCTTGCAATTAGCATAGCTACATGCGTAGGAACACTGCCTGTATAACATTCTTGAGAATTTAAATAACAATTCTGGGAACATATTCTGTTACTCCAACCTTTCCACAGGCGTCACATGTACTCCCTCCCACCTTAGACTTATAGAATTTCAACAGCTCTTCCCCAGATGGTTCAAATCCTCCATATACATAGGGCAATGTAAAAGTCATCCCTACAAACGTCAACACCTTGTTCCAACCCATGTTAGTTCTTTGTGGGCTGGGACATAAAGTAAATATAGTCAGAAGAATCAGGCTGATGGTCCAGACGGTGGACACCGTTGCAGTCTCAGTTTCAATGGGTTTTCTGTGTCCCATTCTATTTTCCACTGAGGAGTGTACTCATGGTGGCAAAAGGGTCAGCGAGCCGGGCGTGGGTGTGGTGGATCCATGAGGCTATGCCGTCAACTTTAACGGTGGTGGGGGTTATCAGGATGACGGTGTATGGTCCCTTTCACCGAGGCTCAAGTGACTGTGGTGTCTCTTCACATAGACCCAGTCTTCGGGCTGGAAGGCCTGAGGCTCAGGTACAGGACCGTAGAGGTTGATCAGCTTCTCCCAGTCTCCTTTCAGAGCCTTTTCACAAAAATATAAGTGTAAGGCAAAGTTTTTCTCTGACTACAACATTAGCTTCTAATTTAGGGATGATGGGGGGCTCTTTCCCATATAAGATTTCATAAGGGGTCATCCCTAATAGGTAGGGGGTGTTTCTGGCCCTGTACAGGGTGAAGGGAAGGAGCGACACCCAGTCTCCGCCAGACTCCAGGATTAATTTAGTTAGGGTCTCTTTAAGAGTATGGTTCATCCATTCTACCTGTCCTGAGCTTTGGGGCCTGTAAACACAATGCAGTTTCCAATTGGTCCCCATGGCTTCCGCTAGCTCTGAACTACCTATGAAGTAAATCCTGGTCCATCATCTGATCCTATCTGCGTTGGAAGGCCATATCTAGGACTATTTCTTCTATTATCTTCTTGGCAACTACCTGTGCTGTCTCCCTCTTGGTAGGGAATGCTTCTACCCACCCGGAAAAAGTGTCCACGAATACAAGGAGATATTTGTACCCATACTTGCCTGGTTTTGCTTCTGTAAAGTCTACTTCCCAATATGCACCTGGTACAGTCCCACGTTCTCTGGTACCTGGTGATCGGGAACTAGACACAGGATTGGTTATAGCACAAATTTTATAGGTTGCAACTATGTCATCAATCATAGAATTCTGATTCTGCAGTTTAATCTTAGTGTGGCGAATCAAGTCTTTCATTTTCTGCGACCCCAGATGAGTAGTTGAGCGAATTTTCTGTAGAATTTCTCGGCCCAATTTGGCTGGTAACAAGTCTTTACCATCTGCAGTGATTGCCCAGCCCTTGTATTTGGCTGGAACATGGGCCTGAGGAACTGTGTTGATCCATTTCTCATCCTCTGGTGTATAATCCAGGGTGAGGGTAAGGTAGGTGGGCTTAAGTCTAAGGGGGCCATAACCATTTCAGGAACTGCAGTCAGGGCAACGGATTTTGCCACTTGGTCAGCTCTTCGATTGCCTCTGACGACAGCAGAGTCCCCCTTCTGATGTCCTGGGCAGTGTATGATGGCAAAGTGCAGTGCCCATAGGGCTTTTAGGAGTGCTAAAATTTCCTCCTTATCTCTAATAGCTTTTCCTTCAGCTGTAAGAAGGCCCCTTTCCTGGTATATTGCCCCATGCACATGGGCCGTGGCAAAGGCATATCGGCTATCGGTGTAGACATTGAGCTTTAAGCCCCTTCCCAGGGTGACTGCCTGAGTTAGAGCTATTAGCTCTGCCTTCTGGGCTGAGGTTCCTGCAGGAAGAGGCTCAGCCCAGACAGTCTCAGTCTCTGTGACCACTGCTGCCCCTGCATACCTGTGTCCATCTCTTATGAAACTGCTCCCATCCGTGAACCATGAAGCATCGGTTCCTGGAAGAGGCTGCTCAGTCAGGTCCTGTTGGAGGCTATGCACCTGTGCCACTATCTCGGTGCAGTTGTGTAGAGGTACATCCAGGTCAGGGTCAGGAAGCAGGGTGGCAGGGTTGAGAGATGTCTTTGGCAGGAACTGTACGCGGGGTGGATTAAGGAGGAGGCTCTGATAGTGGGTCAGCCTCGCATTGCTAACCCACCGGTCTGGTGGTTGTTTAAGGACCCCTTCAACGGCATGGGGGGTAGTAATTAGTAATTCCTGGCCTAGGGTCAGCTTGTCTGCATCTTTTTTACAAGCAAGGCGGTGGCCACAATGATTCTGAGGCAGGGGGCCAGCTGGATGCTACGGGGTCAAGCTTCTTAGATAGATATGCCACCGGCCTGGTCCAAGGGCCAATGGATTGTGTCAATACCCCCTTCGCTATCCCACTACGTTCATCAACATAGAGGTGGAATGGCTTGGTAACATCCGGAAGGCCTAAGGCAGGTGCTGAGAGGAGGGCCTCT
>CAUYON010012044.1:0-14548 GCA_963573935.1 Arctocebus calabarensis | reverse complement strand
TTAGGGAAGGGGCATGACTTATTTCTTTGCCTCTATCATTTATTTTATTTGATGTTTATTTATGTAATTCTGGTTGTTGAATCACAATACCTTTGCCCCATGACCAATTAAAGTCCCACAGCTTGAATCACTAAAACTTTTATATCCAATATGGCTCCATAATTTTAAAAGTCCTCAGTTTTAAAAAGTCTATACATTGGATACTTTTTCTTCCATTCTTGAGATACTTTGCTAAGAAGAATATGTTCCAGCTCCATCCATGTAAACACAAAAGAGGTAAAGTCTCCATCTTTCTTTAAGGCTGCATAGTCCATTTTTCCTTTCCATTTTTCTGTTATCCTCCTGTTTTACTTTTTGCTTTAATTTCTTGTTTATTTTATGTGTTACAAGTATATTATCTAAATTTGTACATTCTTCTTTACCTCCCTTTATGGCATCTATTGCAAAATTAAATTTCACATTTCAAATTTATGGCTTGAATTTTGCACATCTAGTTTTTCGAATACTCTGTTACTTCAAGAGACCATTCATCTAAGTTCATTTTCTTATCCATTTTTTAAAGAAAAGATGCTGTATTTTTCCTTTAGTATTTATGTCTTTGACCCAACTAGAAGTAATATTTTGAAACTGTACAAAGTGAGGAGAAATAATTTTTTTCTAATGAATACTAACTTTTTTTCCATCATAGATTTGCTCAAGGGAGATATATTTTAGGCCACTTTATTTTTCTTATCTATTGAATAATTTGGTTTTATTCAACACCACATTACTCTTTATAATAAAATATCAACAGACTGCTTTATTACCAGCATTCAACATATACATTAGTTATCTCAGCCACATTTTGGAGGGCTATTTTGCTAATTGTATTACTTTCCTAATGCTGAAATTTATTCCTGTTTCTTGTTTGAAATCCTCTCTCTTTCTCTCCTGCCTGCCTCCTCATGTCTTACATGAACTTAGATTTCACTGATGCTAGTACTCATCTATCAGCACAGAACTCTTTAGCTACTTGAGATGAACATTCTTCGACTCAGAACCAGGACATGTTTCAATTTGGGGCTGGCACTGAGGACACTAACCTGGGTTTTACACATAAACAAGAAGCACATCTTGCCCTGCCACCAAAGTCAGTCCCAGGTCACTCCCACCCTTGCTTTCCTGGTTTTTAAACCTCCTAAAATAATCACTCTGGCATTATTCTGGGAATATACTTTCAAGGCAGCCTGTGTAAAGTGTTTAGTGATCATATAATTTATTATCCAAAACCAGTCAAGTGAAAAGAGGTGCCAGTCATAATTAGTCTGGGACAATATAATCAACCACGCTGTCCTAACCAAGATCTTAGATCAATTCAGATCACATTTGTTGTGTGGTATGTGGTCTGGATATATCCCATGTTATATTAGGCATCATGGGCCAAACCCACAGAGCTTTCCTCCAGAGATTTCCCTGTCAAAGTATGTAAACTGAGTCTAAAAATGATGTCATTTTATTAATATTGTCATCAATTTTTTTAATGTTGTATAACTGAACAAATTCCATGGTGCTTTACTTTAATATTCTACATTCTGGCTTCACCCAAATGGTCCTAACACATATTAGTAGATTGTAGGCTATATGTGTAACTTGCACACTGAGAGGGTGGAGTAGTTAAGGTGTCGAACACAGTCTTGGTGGCTTGAGCATACCGCCAAACTTGCGAAGAGAAGGGATCAAAGGGTGAAAAATTCCTGGTTACTGCAGCTCATTTAAATTTAGATTCACAATTAAAAAATGACTAGACTTGTATCCTGACTGGAACTTTGGTGACTCTTTTGCTCACAATTTAAGCTGACCACCGCTGATTTGAATGCGCAGTGACTCTGTTACCCCAGGGTCCTCAGAAACTTTGGCCATGACATCGTCCTTGACAGAAAGGAGGTGATATGGTCAGATCCATTTGGTAAGCAATGTCGACCACATTCCTTCTAGAAGATTCACCATGCACAGTGTTAAACAGCTGAAATGCCCTATAATCTGGAATGTACTTGTTTGTTCCTCTTCCTGCTTAGAAATCACATTGTCGACCTCTGTGTTGTTATCCAGTGTATGAAGGGGCGAGTGCAGGGGACTGGCGGGAGGGGAACTGGGTGTGTTGAGTCAGCTTTGTCCCCACTGTTATAGAGAAAGGAATCTGTGTCGATGTGAAGAAACTGGCATCCTAGTTTGCTGCAAACATTCTTACTCCACACACTCCTAACACTCAATCCGGAGGCATTAAGAACCCTCCTTATCACCGCACCATTAACCTGAAGGGCTTTCTTTTTTTCAAGCTCAGAGTATCACAAAAACCTCCACTCTGAATTAGTACAGCTTCCAAGCTTGTCTGTGCCTTCCAGTGCCTTACAACGACTGTGGTTATTTTCTCAGGACCTATACTAAACAATTTGATACCATGCACTCAATCCACCTTCTATTTATTTCCTTTAATCCATTGTGAATGATAAAGCCCCTTTACTTTTTCTTTGGACTTATTCTAGTCCTTTCAACCTCAATTATCCTTTTAATAGCTTGGAATTATATCACATAAATACACAACTTATATTAATTCAGCTATATATCTCACTTTCATTTGCTCTCCTAACTTAAGATAATGTAAAATCATGTCCCTAATGTGAGGGTCATGTACACAAAACTATGTGCACCACCCTATATATAGAATATAAAGGCTTTTCAAAAATGTTTAACATAATATGTAATTTTCACCCTAGGCATTAACTTTGTAAGTAGTCCCCACTACATATAGCAGTAGTGTCAACATTCTTCTGCTATAACCAAAAAATACTTCTTGGAGAAATGGCTGGTGACATAGTTATCAGAAGAATTAAACATTTTGTGAATTACTTCTAGTTAAAATTTTTGTTAAAGGATAATGTCCATGTTAAGCCCAAACCTTTAAACAATTTAAGAAGTTGAATATTAACTCTTTTAAAATTTGTATACTTTAAGAAAATTTGGCAACCCTAATTGGCTAATGTACTGCCAGAGATGTTGATCTCTTTAAACCCTGATTGAATAGTTTGTTTCATAGAAAGAAAAACTCACACATTTTTTCAATTGCAAATTAACATTTGTATCTATATGTCACATTTTTCCCTGAAAGAAATGTTCCTTTTCAGAATAATCTTCAATCTAAAGTTATCTACCAGTACTACAAAATTATTAGTTTTGTTTTATATATTTTCTTGACTATGCATTTCTGCAGACTAAGCATTAGCACACTAAGGACTCCATAATACAGTGTTCCAATCAGCTTTATATTCGGCTGAAATTTTTCATGAAAACATAAGAGGCATTTTAAATTCATGCCAAGCATTTCTTATAAAGTCCTCAGTTCATATAAATGCCATTTCATATAAATTTATATTAAAAAGAAAAACTGACGTTAAAAATCTATGTTAAAAAGAAAAAGAAAACAAAAAAACATGCCCCCCAAGCTACTCAATATATTTTTTAATTACTGTTTGGTATATTCCCCAATGATGTCTCAACAACTTGGCACTAAATTAAATATGCATTGGTAGTACCATTATCAATGGTTATGCACCTCTCAACCCTCAAAAATATACATAAGCACCTTTATACTGTTCAAATAACTGAGGTGTGGCTATAAACCCTATATATTATACAAAGCTTAGAAAAGTTAAATACATTTTTCCTAAAATAATATACTTTCCATCATTCTTAAAATAATTTTTATTGATAATCCTCTGTCAGATACTTCATCAAAATTAGAAATACCAACCAAGAAATCAGCGTTCTTCCCTATGAATATTGTCAAAGCTATTATTGATGCAAGTGCCATGGTGTATTATCAGTAAATATTTCGAAATCTGAGGATATAAATCGTAAAAGGAAATTAAGACATTATAAGAGCAGACATTAATGAAGTCTTGGCATCACATTTGAGTAAAGACATGATGTTTTTGGTAGATGTATTATGTTGCCTGCTGGTTTGGTCAAGGGGTTGATCGTTAGGATAATTATGTCTGATGTGTTTAAGAAACTGAAGAGATCTGTGATCACTCTGCATTACTGAAAGCAAACGTACCAGCAATTCAAAAGGCACTATCATCTGGACAATTAATATTTACAAACAAAAGCACTAGAGATAAATTTTAGTAAGTAAAATTTAGCGATGAGTAAGTTTGCATATTCTTTCAACACAAGAAATAATCACACTACAGGACTAGTAAACCAGCCTGCAACATTAGCAATGGCGTCATCTACAGCAGAAAATGCAAAAGAGTAGCTGCTAAAAGATGCTCTTCTTTAAAGTTTTGTTCAACATACTTGCTTTTACTCGTTTGTCACTTGGAGCTGTTAATGGCAAGAAATAATAGGGTCTACGTTAATTACAAGCCTACTTATTTTTCTAAAACAATTTTCATGTTATTTTAGCTGTTTAAAAAAATTTATGTATCATCTTGGACGCTAAAGGAAAAATATATCAGAAATGGACTAATAACAACATTCTGCCATTTTCCTTGATAGCCTCTAAATAAATATATTCCATGAACCACAGACATTTTTGTCTAGTATCAAGAAAAAAAATGAGCACAAAATGCCAATTCATGACTCATTCACTGGTATTTTCCATTTTGAATCATCCATACAGGCAAGTACTTTTTCCTAGAAGTCCGTGAAATGGTATGAAAAAAATGAATTTGCTAGATAAGTTATTCAATGATTTCAATGTTAAAAATAAAGCTAATTACTGCTAAGTTGTTGCACTGTAACCACTCCCTGAAATGAACAAATAATAATTCAAGTAATTTAAAGTACCATTTTTTTTTGGTCAGGTTTAACAGTAGACAGTAATATTTAACTATTAAAATTCTTAAAACTGGTTACATCAGTGCCAATAGGCGTTCTGTGTGTCTCTCTGTATTTCTATGACATATGCTGTATTTTGGCTTCCTGCATTTATGCATAAGTGAGAATATGTGCCTGTCATACTTGTGAGAATACACCTCTAAACAAGTAGGCTGTCCTCTGTAACGGAGACAAAATCTCCTTTCCCAAATGATGAACAGCATGACTGTTAATGTGACATAGTGAAATGAGCGATTATCCCATCTTTCACCTAATAAACCATTATCAAGTGTCCACTGAGTGCTGGCTGTATAATAGGCACTCTGGGGATAAAGAGGTTAAAAATTAGTCTGTACTGTCTAATTTATTTAAACTATTTAAAGGTGGAAAAAGAAAGATAATTGGTATCCACACCAACTGCATTTGCACTTTTAGTTTTTGTTTGTCTGGTTGTTTGACTCTCTATTTTTTTTCTTGTTAGAAAAGATAAATTTATTCAGAGCAAAACTTACCTCTCACTACAATTCCCCAGAAAGACACAAAATATATGTTACTAGGTGACATTATGAATAGGGGAAGTATTTACAGTGGAATTGAATATTCCATATCTTAAAAACAAAGCAATAAAAATGCAGTTTAAGAAAATGCTTTGGCCTTGTTCTGTTTTGTTTACACACTAAACTGAAAAAGTGCTTCCCAGGCCCTCAGGATGATCCACAGGGGATCTTGAGAAGCTGCAGATTCTGATTCAGGAGGTCTACAGTTCTAGCAGCCTCTCAGGTGATCCTGATGCTGTCGTTTGTAGAACACACATTAAGTACCAAGGGTGTAACATATTTGGCTTTCATTTTCTAAAACAGCATAGATGTTAAGTCTACGTCAAGAATTGAAAAAGGACAGAAGTGAAGGAATTATCTGCCATTCACTGTCATTGCCTGCCTGCCTGTCCGAGGCTGCAGCCTCAGTAAACAGTGCACACTAGGTTCTTACCGTCTTGCTTACCTGGACGTTCCTTCTTTGGTGACTTTGCTGTAGGAAAGAAGGAAAGAAAAGCACCGGTGGGTGATGTCATTCAATTGCAATTCACTGTTCAATCAGAAATTAAATAATATTATGAAATTAAGTGGATAGAATTTTAAAAGTTACCTGGTTCCACGTGTTTTTCTTTCTTTTCCGGTTCTGAAAAGAAAGGATTATCACTATTATTCCAACTTCACGAGTCACCACTTCCTTGTTTTAACAGAAAGAGACACGCAGGAGCTGATCCCAATGGCAGCAACTGAGAAAAGCTGCCATGAAGAAGACGCGTGTATATTTAGAATAATAGAATAATTCTTTCCTTCCATTGCCCTTAAGAGTGAGGTCTCTCATAGAGCAGCATCAAAACCTTCAAAATATTAGAGGAATTAAGAATTTTCCAGATCCAAAAAGTAAAATGCAGTCTGTAAAGGATGGAAAAAATTTTAATTTGCTGTCGTATTACATCAACATGAAATTAATGTGTAATAAAATAGTAAGCACAAAGAATAATTATTGCAGCTGTTTTAAAAATAAATTCTCAGAAAGATAAAGATGAACAAACTTCATATGTATACCTTTTCTAAGGATCATGTTCTCATATTGAAGAGATCTATATTCAGTTTAAGACAAAGGCTTTAATGAAGCATATTTAAGACACTAAAATAGGCTAAGAAGTTTCAGGGAAAACAAAACCCACTTGCCTTGTTTTTAGGACAAATGCTCCCCACGGAGTCCTCTTAATATAGCATTTCTTCTTAAGAACTTACTTTTGTCAATATTATATGAGACAAAGCATTATTCTGTTCTCAAGATTAAGCTGACATTTACATTATAATAAGTGCTAATTTTATGTGAAGTACAAGCATTAATTTTATATGAAGAGCTATCATCTGCATTTCTATTCTTATTTATTTTGCCTTGACAACCTTGTCAAATTAATTTAAAAGAAGATTACTTTAGAAATGCTTTAACATAGACACATTATTATCTGATATTTTAAGGAAAAAGAATGGAGTGATTACTTAAATATTTATTTAATGAACAGATTTTGAAGACTAGAAGATGTTCATGTTGAAAAGTTCTACAAACTAAATTTTAGAATAAGAATGGAATAGAGTCCTCCCTGGTCATCACTTCACTCTCTCAATGGGACAGCTTTATTATCAGGCTTATAGGTATAAGAGGATAATGAGTAACTTATCCACTTCTAAGATCATGTTCAGGCAGCAAAACAAATAAAAGAAATGGCTTAACCCAGTGTTGAAGGTCAAAAGGAAGAAGCTTTAGTGACTTAGCTAAAATTAAAAGTAGTAAGAACATTATGAAATGTTGTCTGGCAAACAAGAGCAATTAAATGCATTGATTAATCTATTGCTGAACTGAAACCCCAATTATAAAACCATTTTTAGAATTTGTAAAGTAATGATAAAAAAGTGTACTGGAAGCAAATTTGGTTATGCATCAAAATCAAACACCAACTATACGTAAGATACAAATTAAAATACAGGCATATCAATCTTCACAGAAAGCCATCATCTAATCAGAAAAATACTTGTGCTAATTTGGAAAAGTATGCAAGAGAAGGCTCACGTTTCAACATGATAAAAGTTTCACTATTTAGGGTAAAAGGAGTACTTCTGGCTGTAATTATTAAATTACCTTAATAAATATAATTTAGTTTGCCCTTTAATTCTATAGGGACTGTCAAATCAAGCCTTGATTGAGTTTTTTAGTTGTTTTTTTTTTAACTTTTATAGATGACATGATTTTGCAAAATATACAGAAAGTTCCCGTGTACTCTTCATCTTGTTTCTCTAAAATGATATACTTTTAATGCACAAAAAGAACAACCTTTTAAGATGTGACAACTGAAAAAGTAGAAGCAAAATACTATATAGGACTGGGTGTACGATTGGATTAAAAAAAAAATTCCAAATCAAACAAATTGAAAGATACAATAATAACAATAATAAAAGCAAGTCTAGATAATACACTAGAACAAATAAGGTAATTTGAAAAGAACTAGTAACTGTTTTAAAGAAAACTATTTCTTCTTTCTGTTACTGTCCAAGTCTATTTCACAGACCTTCTCAATAAGAGCAGTGGTTGAGTGGTAACTGAATGCCTGGGAAGGCATGTTTATTTATTAAATGCATCAATGCTCAGATGATTGCCAAGGGAACTTCAGTGAGTCTGCAAGAGCATTTAAATCATATAGACTGCAATAAAGTGAGGGCCTCAGGGTGTTATTTACATATATATATAAGTGAATACCATTTTTCAAGTCTCCAGCTGTCCTCCATTTTCCTGCCAGTGCAATGGTTGATAGAGAGGTTTCTGTCTTCCAGTGCAGTACTTATCAGCTACTGTGCACACAAATAAATCTCAGAGGGAATGAACACACCCTTCTCTATCTGTGGATTGCTCCCCCTGGCTGAGTTGTGATATAATTTCATGAGCCTTTCCACAGGGCATTTGAGAGCATTTTTATGACGGAATGTCTCAGTGTCCTGAGTTTTTGCAGGCCCAAACATACATACATGTTTGTAAAAGTACATTTTAAAACATTTTTCTGTATCAGTTGGATTTTAAAACCTTTACATTCATGGAAATACGTTGATTTTTAATGACTCATAGAATAGAGTTAGGTTGTTTAAATTTTTTGTTTGTTAAATATTTCCTCTTTTCTTTAGAGGAAAAGGTATATTTGCAAAAGACACAATCTCAAGGCATTGAGTTTTACTGAATTATGAGCAAACAGGTTTAATGGTGCATTAAAGCAATAGTGTATAAAACTTAAGGTGTGGATCCCAGGCAACATTATTGGACATGGCCCATAGTGCCTGTGCAGGGAAACCATGGCATAGACAAAAGGTCATAAATCATATGAACATGCCGAAATATTTATGGAGTACAAGAAGAATGGCACTAGGGAAAGATACTGTACTACCGACCTAGTAAAGAATTCTATTCAGTCCTCTCTGGGGACTGAGAAGTAACCAGATAATAAGGACTAAATTCACAAAATACAAACCTTTTTGGCTAATGGAATTTGCTTATATTTTCCATTATGAGCCTGCGGATAGTGATATTAGATGATTGCATGAGTTTGAAAAAGGGCTCCACAAATGACTGCTAGTTTTCTAGTCTGCTCTGACTCTCCAGGTTGTGTACTTTATTCTTTAATTTGACAAAAAGCAACAGAGTTCACATGCAGATTCAAACCTATAGGTCTAAATACATCAGCAGGCCAAAAATAGCAGTAAAAAGAAAAAAAAAAACATGCACACAAATACACTTTGCATGCATTTTCTTACTTTTTCCCTTGGGTTGTTCTACTGAAACAAATATAAATTGAAAGTCATTGCTCTTACATCTTTGTAAAATAAAATTTACTACTCAACATATTGATTAGACTATAATTTTTCTACCCTTTCTCCCCATTTTTTCCCCTTAAATTTCACAGTGAATGAATGTTACTCTGAAGTATTGTTAATTATCATAGGTGCTTCCATGATTTGATTAAAAAACATTGTTTTACAATAAATGAACTTTGGACTATACTGGTTAACCCTTTTAAATTGTTTACACCTGGTAGTCTCCTTAAACACTTATGAACACATAAACTCGTTGTGCATATAAACCCACGTGAACAAGTCCATGGCTGCGTACATAGTTCCCAAACGAGTTATAAATTGATTCAAGATGTAAAGGAATAATTCAGTTTCTAATTGATTCAGTGTATCCAAAACTAATTGATTACATGCTTTCCAGTAAAGTAAATGTTTGACATCAAACATGCGTCAATTTCTTTCCAAGTAAATATTCCTTTAAAAACAATTACAGGGAAAGGTGAATATATACAACATTTATTTTTATTATTGCTAACTATTGCACATAACAGCATTGTCAGAAAAGATTTGAGTCTCACTGTCTCTATTAATCTCAATATTTTTCTCTCTCCTCTGCACCATATATAATTTTTTTCTTTGTAAATTCTTTAAGAAAGAACGCTATTTTCAGAGTTCATCAATAGAAGACAAAAAAAGGAAATATTTCCAATACCTTCTGCAGATTTTTTTGTTTTCTTGGAATCTGAAAAAACAAAAAAAAAATTATTGATAAAACAAAGATGATAAATCCACAAGTGATTAATTCACAAGAACTTTTCATAAGCCCTGAAACACTTTTCAACAAAATAGATTCATTGCCTGAAATACTTCTAAAATATGAAGTTTAAAGAGGAACTATTTTGCTTTTGTAAAAATGAGTATTGGAGTGAGGAAGGAGGTAGGAATCTCTCTGAGGTATAAAATATTGAAAAAAATGAAAGAAAATAATCCACCTACAATTTGTATATGAATTTCATTATACCGATAATGATCTTTTGATAGAGACTCAAAGTCAGTAAATCTACGGTCCATTTCCATAGGGATGCATTAGAGTCCATGAAGTTAGCTTGATTTTTTTTTTTCCATTTGTTCAATCTAAGCCAAACCAGGTAAACTGCACTGCACTCTCTTTCAATAATCAATACACTTCCAATGCAGATATTCAGGTACTTTTGTTGTATTGGAAAAGAAATACATTGATGTTGCCTCACAGGTTACTGATGAATGGATTATTATAATACATTTGTAAATGTTATATAGCTATAAACAAACATCTATTTTTAGAAGATGAGTGTTCAGCCTTGATCTGAGAAGCTTATTATGTTCCATCATTTAGGCCATGAAACTCTGTTCCTAAGACCTCACTCAATTTAGGATGGAAGCACTTTAATTTAAAATTTTTCTTAGAATATTTTATTTCCTGTCTTTTTTGTCCTTTTACCTCTTCTGTAACTTAATTTTGAAATTCTTTACCATTTAAATTAGGACCATAATAATGATTGTGAATGAATACCTGTCAAAGGTGATAATGATTGTTCTGGATTATAATTATCTGGCTTAGAATTGAGAACCACAGACAAGCACTGAGAACATGCAAGTCAATGGATTCGTGTGCTTTACAGAGATGAGGAAGTATCATAACTTTACTTCTAGGAAGAAATAATGGACCTTAATTTTTGGAAGATAAAAATGTACTCATTGTCTATTCACAAAAAGCAGTTCAATAGTCAAGAAAATTGTTTTATGAAAAAATGATAATCCACAACAGTAAGAGTGTGGTGAAAGTAAAATCTCACTTTCGCAGAAGCATAAACTGAATGGCATAACCCATTTTCCTAAAACATTTTAGGAAAAACACTTGGAAAAGAACCCAGAAAGTCATAAAAATGAGCATGCTTCTTGATATAGGAATTCTATTTCTAGAAATACGAAGAGGAAAGTGCAATATTATCACAAAATAAATATAGGAAGATGCTTTTTTATGACACTGCTTCCGACCTCTAAATGATGTGAATATCAGACAACACCCTCTGAAAAATAGGGTGACTGTTGAAGAATTTGTGGTATAGCCCACACAATAGAAAAATATACAGTCAATTAAATGTTTTTCAAATTATAGAAAATATTAGCTAAATCACATAAATTGAATAAAACAAAAATAAAAACATAGCAAAAAATTACTTTCTGTGTGCATGTCAACATATGTGTTATATGTGAAGAAAGATTAGAGTAAAACATATCAACAGACTAATGGTAGCTGTGTATAAGGTTCAAAAATAAGAGAAGATTTTATTTCTCCCTTTCTGAATCAATTTTTCTATAATAGGGATACATTTAATATACAAGGGAAACAAAACAAACCTTGATTTGAAAAATAATACATTCTTGAAACAAAATAATTATTTACCCAATAAACACTTATTAAATACTATTATATCCAGCACAGCACAGTAAAAATAATTTTGGACTAATTTTTTTTAATTAAGCTGCATCCTGAAAACCAATCTAAAAAATCTTCTTGCAATTTAGTTTCTCATCAGGAACTGTATCTAAAGAGGCTCCATTTGCTATCTCAAACATACACGCTTTGCAAGCATTTTCTCATTTATTTTCTTCTTGAGTAATTATGCTGATTGGATAAGCAAGCAATTCAAATATATAGAAAAATATTATATAAAACACTTTCGTATAAGAGCATCTTATATGAAATAGCATCTTTGTCATATGCCTAACTGTGTATTAATAATATGCAATGTTCACTACTTCCAATTAAAACATAGATTCTTCTAACACAACAACTGAAAGTATAAAGTCAGTGTCCACTGTGAGTTATCAAGTAGGCTGACTCCGGTGTGCTGATGGAGCATTTCTGCCTGACCAAATAGTCATATGGTCTATGCTGAAAAATCCTTGGAGTCCCCAAAACAGCCAATAAATCTGGAAATCACAGCAGATTATGGAAAGCATATGGTGATTCAGGAATAAATTGAACATAAAACCTGGAAAAGTGGTGGAATAGAGGATGGAACATGGTAAATTAGAATAAGATCATTTCTAGTCCTTATATTGTCAGGCCAGATGCTGGAGTGGGATGATGGTGGAAAGCTCAATACCGTGTGTGTATCTGTGGAAGGTCTATTATTGTTACTCTGCCTTTCTTCTCACTCATAATAAGAATGAATAATATATTTCATTATATGTCAATAGTAATGAAGTGAAAAAATAAAACATCACATGAACTCCAGCGTCAGGTAAATTATGAGAAATAAAACATGTCATGAAGTAGAAATTATGAAATAAAACATGTCATGAAGTAGAAATATAAAAAAAAAAAACCATGACCTTACCAAGTATGTCTCTAAAAAGTTCTGTATGTTTTCTCTAAGAACTGAGAGTTATCATGAAATTTATTTAAAAAGTGATCATAAAGTTATATATTTTCTTTAGGAGTCAACAGTGCAAGTGAATTATACAAGCAGAGTATTTGAGCAACAAAAAAATATCCTGCTTGGTATTAAAAGATCACATTGACTCAGAAGAGCTATTAAGGCTAGACAGGAATAATACTCATGCTATTAAACTGCATTGCCCTTTCAGCAATCTTTGCTGAAACAGCTTAAAAATATTATGAAGTCTTTCTTGGTGAGTATACTTCCCTTAAGACCATCTGCCCAACATCTGAATAAAAGCCTTTTATTAAGATCATCGAGCCCCCAGCACCTGTGACTTAAAAGCAGTAATGTGTTCACAATCTGTTCAATCTGTCACTCACTCATCTTTACCAATAAATCAGGTAAATCTGGGCTTTTGATGCCAGAGGAAAATAAAATATCAGTTCATACTGAAGGAAAAAAAAATTAATTCTCTGGTAGTCTACTATTGCTAGTAATGAAGTACCTCATCTTTTTTTGTAGAAACTGCCTGATTTATATCTTTATTCAGATGACCATACCAGATATTTTGCTGTGTTTGTCAGTATGATTCTTCTTAGATCTCAGTTCTGAAACCGTACTAAAAACTAATTCTCACATGTATTCAACTCTACTTGATCTAGTTATAGTAAACATGTAATCTCCTCTGGCTAATTCTCAGTAGAATTCTATTTTTTAGAATACAACCCAGAATATCCAGAATTCCATCCTCCAAGACTTCATCAACTAAGCTGAGTTTAGATGGTTGAGATACACCTAGATCCATTAGTAGAAATCTAAGTAGTGGCTAGTGATTATATATACCTAAGGTGAACTGATTAATAGTTGATTAGGACTTTTCAAACCTAAAAAGCTCACTAGAATATACCTAATAATAATAATAAACATAAAATAATGATAATAAATCATTCTTTGCTTGCTATGTTAGAAAATGAGTACTTATTCATAGTTCTATGGTGATTATATTTATCTTAAGAGTCCTAGATATTACTGATTCATTTGCAGAACATGTATTTGCTAAGCAATGTGGAAACTAAGGAAACATGCTAGGAGATAATAGTGAATTGGACATGGTTCCTTCAGTCAAAAAGTTTATGCCAATTAGAGTAAAAGGAAAATAAATAAAAGAAACATAGTAGCAATAAATAATTAATAGTAGGGAGATACAGGTGGGAGATTATACCTGAGAGAAAGGGGGTTTTGTTGTTGTTGTTGTTCTACTTTTTGAGATAGAATCTCTGTTGCCCAGGCTAGATGGCCATAGCACCTAGTTAGCTCACAGCAACCTTAAACTACTGGGTTCAAGTGAACCTCCTGTCTCAGCCTCACAAGTAGAAAATACTACAGGTGCCTACCATACTATCCAGATAATTTTTTCTAATTTTAGAGGTCTTGCTCTTGCTCAGGCTGGTCTCAAGTTTCTGAGGTCAAGGGATCCTCCCACCTCACCTCCCAGAGTGCTAGGATTACAGGTGAGAGCCACCATGTCCCACTGAGAGAAAGTATTTTTAATTGGTAGGATCAGACAGATTTTTCAGAGAAAGGAGAATTCATCTTGAGACATAAAAAATTAAATATTCGGTTTGGCGCCTGTGGCTCAATGGGCTAAGGCGGCAGCCACGTACACCTGAGCTGGCGAATTCGAATCCAGCCTGGCCCGCCAAACAACAATGATGGCTGCAACCAAAAAATGGCCGGGCGTCGTGGCGGGCACCTGTAGTCCCAGCTACTTGGGAGGCAGAGGCAGGAGACTCGCTTGAGCCCAGGAATTGGAGGTTGCTGTGAGCTGTGATGCCACAGCACTCTATCCAGGGTGACAGCTTGAGGTTCTGTCTCAAAAAAAAAAAA
>CAUYON010012042.1:0-12465 GCA_963573935.1 Arctocebus calabarensis | reverse complement strand
AGAATATAACAACAATAAGAAAAAACCCTCTTAAACTCAACAATAAGATAACAAACTACCCAGTTAAAAAATGGGCCAAAGACTTTAATAGATACATCACCAACAGGTGAAACCTACTAAATGCAGAATACAAATGTTTTCATACAATAAATGAGAAAATCCCATGAAGGTTATGTCGAACAGTTGGATGAAAATATTTCAGATTGTATAGGAAGCCAGCACATTGTACCCCATGATTGCACTAATGTACACAGCTATGATTTAATAAAAAATAAAAAAAATAGATACATCATCAAAGAAGATGCACAGGCAGAAAATAAGCTGCAAGAAGATGCTTAATAATATGTGCTGTTAGACGATTACAAATGAAAAACTGCAAGGAGAAAGGCAAAATTCCAAAACCCTAAAAAAATTGATAGCTTTACAAAACAAAATATAGTCTTTCTGTACAAGCCAGCAATCATGCTTCTGGGTATTTACTCAAATGAGCTGAAAACTTCTGTCTACTCAAAAACCTGCACATGAATATTTATAGAGGCATTATTCATAGTTATCAGAGACTGTAAGTAACTATGATGTCCAATAGTATAAACAATCTGTGGTACAACTGTGCAATGAAATATCATTCACTAAAAAAGGAAATGAACTACTGAATCACAAAAGGACGTGGAGTAAACTGCAACGAATATTACTAACTGAGGCTACCGACGATACGATTTCAACTATATGACACACTGGAAAAGGTAAAATTATACAAACAGTGAAATATGAGTGATTGCCAGGGGTTAGGGATGAGAAGAGATAAATAAGAATAGCACAGAGAATTTCTAAGGCAGTGATGATCTCATCTGACTGATACTATAATGGTGAATACATGTTGTCATACCTTTGTCCAACCCATAGAATGTGCAACCCCAGGAGTGAACCTTAATGTAAACTGTGCACCTGGAGTGACAGTGAAGTGTCAGGTATGTTTACCAATTTTAAAGGGTGTGCTGGTAGTGGGTGTGGGTATAATAGAGCCTATGCGTGTGCAGTGCAGGGCTATTTGGGACGTCTCTGCAGCTTCCTTTCAATTTGCTGGGAACCTAAAACTGCTCAGAAGCAAAATCTTTTTAAAAATGTAACCATTTGGGCCTGACTTGCTGCTCTGGGAAAAAGAAAACAGTGTTAGATGGAAATAGTTCTTTTGGATTGGAAGATTCCCTGAAGTTTTCACAAATCATGCGTAGTCCAGGCCTTCTGTACCAAGGTTGGTCAAGAGTATACGCACTACATTGCCTCTTCTTATGAATCTAGAACATTCCGACGGTCTTTAACCTGTGTGGGTTTACATGATCCAACATTTTCTCTTTTTATTCAAAGAAGTACGTCTCACTTTTGAAGTCTTTTGATGATGAATCTCTGTCTTAGAAGATCCTGGAGGGATTCCACATGCTCAGGCCCCCTTTTTTATTCCCAGCTCCGGAGAACCAGCCTCACCCTGACTCAGTGGTCCACATCTCCACTCCCATGCTCAAAGTTCACATATCTGAAATCATGCTTTATTTAATGAAAAAAGAGAAGAGGTCTTGGATATTCTACAAGTCAGCTCTGGAGGTTCTGGATTGCCACAGATGGGATAGTGGCCTTAGGTTAAAAACAAACATTAAGATGAGCCCTATTTATCACTCTTCTGAGCCCACTAAATACCAGACTCCCATAAAGATGGCAGTCATCAGTTAAATAAATGAACCATTAAGTGGAGAACAGATGTGTGGGAACAGCCACCCTCTCCTGATTTACTGACCCTTGGTAGACATTAGTTTGGTATGGACTATCTGTAATAAGCAGCTTGCTTAGAAGAGGTGGTTCTTTTTACACCTTCATTTACATTCCCATCCAGCCACCCCACCCCACCCCCCAAACTCCCTGTAAAGAACCCTGGAGCTAAGGGAGCCATTCTCTTAAAGAACTCCGCACCTCCCTCTTAGGTGAATAAAAAGGCAAAAGACCATCTTGAAAGCCACACTGTTAAGTCTCATTCAGTTCAGTAAAATTTGGGAACTTGTGATCCCAGCTTATGTTTTCACATACTGGTGACCTTCAAAACATCTGGAGATTTCTTAGGCGACCCTGCTTCCCTGATTGACTTTGATAAAATACATTTTCATTAACATGGGGTGGTTCTTTCTCCATGAAGGTGCATGATAGAAATTAGAGAAACAAACGCTTAGGCCACTCCTGGCAGCTGGTGGGGCCAAAGATAAGATTTTCAGAGATTTTAAAAGCTGTTTGGACGTTCAGCAAAACCAGTGTGGTTTTGCTTTTTGTTTTTGTCTTACCATTCCAAATCTCATTTGTTACTCTGCATGTCCAGGTATATTATTCCGTTAGACGGGTGAACAACCAACTTATGGCTGTGAAATGGGAATTGAAGAAATAAAACAGAGACAGGAGTGCAACTGGGAGTAGATCCAGTGACTTACACTCAGGTCCAAGCTCATGGGGCCACATGTTCCAAAGCTGACCAGTGGCTTTCCAGGGTTGGCCCCCATGTGAGCTGTGGCTGCCTTCAGTCACAAGAAAAAGACACTCTACCTTGCTTATGCAAAAGGAAAAAGGCGAGGAAAAGGAAAAGGGTCAGGGAAAGAAGAAAGGTGGTAATAACTGTAGTAGTTGCAGAAGTCATCATTGTGGGACGTGTGAGAGGTTGGAATGGGTTTGTTATACAGACACTAGAGAATACATATCATGGAACTAAAGGACAGGAAAATTCCAAGGCCTCCGAAAGAGGCTGAAAAGGAATCCAGGGGCTCCCTTGTTACACCCTCGAGGTTCTCCTTCAAGACCCCAACCTGAAGACTAGCTTTACAGATACTCAGTCCACATGGCAGGGAATGACTACTGTGTCCCAGATTACCATAGCTCCCCTATGCCAAGAGTAGCCCAGACTGAAGGCAAATTTTATAACACTAATTCCAAATTTTCTTAAGAGAGAATCTGATTGGTCCTGCCTGCAACGGTAATGAAATGAAGTCTAACCACTGTCCTGGAGTTAGGGAGTACAAACACAGTTACTACAGGTACCCCCCACCCTGGGCAAGTGGGAACAGTCAAGTGATTATGTGAGCTGGGAAGAAATCCCCTCAAAAGTAACTTCTAGAATCCATCACTGTCCCTCCACATAATTCAAAGATTAATCTCTGGGTATTACCAACCGGTGCTGCTGGAGTTCTTATTTTTGTTGGGTTGGTTTAATTTTGGTTTGACTCAATAATTTGCCTGGAGAATGAACTAGAAGTTTATCTTTTACTTGTTCCTTCATTCAAACCAACACATTAAACTCATTTTTATTGGTAAGAAGAGTTTAGGGGGATGGCAAAGATGAAATGATTATGGGAGGTTTGTTTCAGCCCCTTCAAATCTGGATGTGAACTGAAATGTTTGAAGAGCACTACCCTTATACCATCCCCCGGGGAAAGAATTAAGTCAGTCAACTGTATGGTATTTTCTTCTGCATATAAGAAATATGTTTCTTTTAAAGGAGGAGAGATGATTTGAATTATGCCTAAGAAGATAATTTTAAATGTTTAAGACTATATCATAAACGATTTTTTGCTATAAGGCTCAGCAGACTTCAAAATATTGTTCTCAGCCAGGTGTGTTGGTTCATAAAGACTTTGGGAGGCCGAGGGAGGAGGAGCACTTGAGGCTGACAATTTTAGACCAGCCTGGGCAATATAGCAAACCCTAGCTCTACCAAAAAAAAAAAAATTAGCCACGCATAATAGCATGCACCTGTAGCCCCAGCTACTTGGGAGTCTGAGGAAGGAGAATGACTGGAGCACAAGACTTGAGGCTATAGTGAGCTGTGATAATGCCACAGCTACTCCAGCCTTAGAGACAGCAAAACCCTGTCTCTAAACTAAATAAGTAAATATATTATTCCCACCTAATTATAGCTCTGTCCATTTTTCCTTTCCTAGTTTTATTTGTGGCTTCTGAAAAGAATCGCAGTGCCCACGTGTGAGGCTGCCTCACTGCTCAGTGCTGCCCCTACCTGCCCCCAGGACCGTATTCTAAACGTAGGAGACAGCGATATGGCAGGAAATCGTTATGATCCAGCAACCATATGGGTCTGGGCTCAAAGGCCGTGCTGTAAGGAGGAGCTGAGGGTATTAGAATTCGTTGCAGGATTTTACCTTTGTTTAATAAAGACTCTTTCTTAATGGCTGAGAGATGTGAATAACCTTTGTTTTGTCCCATTTCCCTCCAGGCTTAGTGCACAGATGAATGCGGATGTGGTGTGTCACACTCTGGAGTTTTGTAAACAGGACAGCGGCCAACCTTTGTGTCATCTCTACCCTCTTCCCAAGGCGAGTGGACTTTCCCTCTGGACTGCAGTTTCTGGGGACATGCAGGCCCTTTGGAAATGTCAGAGAAGGTGACTCAGCTTCACTTGCTCAGTGGTTTGGGCATAGGGAGAAGCAAGATGACATTTCCAATTACAACACATGAAATGACATCCTGAGTTGTAGCCTAGATCTCTCCCCCAGGCCACCAAAGAATGTCTTTTCTGTTCATCTCTTGTGGACTGTAATTTTTAACTGAGCTGGCAGTAGGTAGGAAATCTGATCAGCCAAAGAGGCACAGAGGTTAAAATCCCTCCCTACCACCTAAAAATCAAGCAAGAGAAAACCTGATCATTTGCCCCCCCCCCCCCCCCGCTGCTCTGACCTAAGTTATTCTTACCCATACAATGGGTGGTAATAAAATTATTGCTTTACTGTAAACAAATACATACGAAGTGCTTAGTACCATACCTGCTATGTAAAAAAGTGTTAAAAAAAAAAAAAAAGATAGCTTGTATAATTATTATTATTATTTTTTTTTTTGAGACAGAGCCTCAAGCTGTCACCCTGGATAGAGTGCGGTGGCATCACAGCTCACAGCAACCTCCAATTCCTGGGCTCAAGCGAGTCTCCTGCCTCCGCCAGCCATTTTTTGGTTGCAGCTGTCATTGTTGTTTGACGGGCCCAGGCTGAATTCGAACCTGCAAGCTCAGGTGTATGTGGCTGGTGCCTTAGCCTGTTGAGCCACAGGCGCCGAGCCATGTATAATTATTATTAATATCATTATTTTTATTTAGAGATTGTTGTTCAGAATACCTTATATTGTTCTGGGCAACTTTTAATTGGATTGCAGTCAGAGACATGGCTGCAAATGTTGACACAATTCCCTCCCCATACTCTGGAAGAGAGTATAACATTAAATTCAGTTAGGCTTCACGACATTGATTTGTGAAAGCTTACTATTAAAAAAACAAAAACAAAAAACCTATGCCTCCTTTCTCAGCATTGTGGTTTTTCTATATATAACACAGCCAGGTTTCTACTTTAAATGTGATTTCTTTTTTATTCATGTTTAAATGAAGCCAATTTTAGGACCTTGTGGCCTAAGCAATAAACACGATTTTGCTGACCGATAATATGAAATATCATAAACCTGTCTCCTTGAGCAGGAAAGAAAAGATGCACATGCTTGGGGTGTGTATGTATTTCATGCTTCCTGGATCACTGAGTAAATACCAATTAAATTTCCCCTAATTCCACCTGAGGAGCTATAAGCTCCATTGGTTTCTGGAAGAGTTAATTTTAATTAAGAAAAACTTTTTTCACATGCATGTGCATTCACTGATGATGCAAGGGCAGAATGTGTCTCTAGGCAAGCGATGAAGGTTTTGTGATTTCCTTAAATAATATCATGTCATTTCTATACCCACTGCTATACATAGTCATAATAAGAACAATTTCTTTTGATTAATACATGACATTTTTATTTTATTTTTTATTTCTTTTTATTTCAGATTGACAGAATGGTATGAATGTTTAGGCTACATTATTTTCATTTCTAAAGTAAAATTCAAGTTGTAGTTGAGCCCTTCCCGAGGGGGCATGCTGACGACCCTCACAGTGTGCACACAGAGTGAGATCCTGCCAATCACTCTTCCTCTTACCTCCTTCCTCTTCCTCTTCCCCCCCATGTATATTTCATGTAGGCATATAGTTTTTATATATTGATTTCATGTTAGTATTGAGTACATTGAATACTTATTTTTCCATTCTTGTGATACTTTACTCAGAAGAATGTGTTTCAACTCCTTTCAGGTGAACAAAAAAAGATGTAATGTCTCCATCTTTTCTTACGGTTGAATAGAGAACTCCAAGTATATATCACAGTTTGCTAATCCATTCATGGTTTAGCTTTCTTCCACGTCTTAGCAATTGGGAATTGAGCTGCAGTAAACATTCTAGTACAAATGTCCTTGTGGAGAAATGATTTTTTTTTCTCCTAGGTAGATACCTAGTAATGGGATTACAGGATCAAATGGAAGGTCCACTTTTATTTGAGAATTCTCCATACTTCTTTCCTTAGCAGTTGTATTAGTTTGCAGTCCTGCCAGCACTGCAAGTGTTCCCTTCTCTCCAAATCCATGCCATCTGCAGAATCGAGATTTAATAAGATCACTTTTAAACTACTCCATGCAGTTTCCTGAAATTTCATTTCCTTGTCTTCCCATCACAACCCTCTTTTCAATTCCAACTCTACAATATTTAACCGTCTTCTCTCTCTGGGAAGGAATGGGAGGACTTCATGCTGAAACGTTCAGCTTCCACTCAGCTGAGTGGAGGCCTGTGACTGCTCCCCAGGAGTCCCCCTTCACGTTCCTCTGGGGCCCTTCTTGAATTTCAGCCTCCAACTCAAATCCCTCTTGCTGGCCTTCATCTCTGCAGATGACCAGAAAAGAGGGACAGCCTGTGTACATGTGGACAGCTTCGTTTGCCTCAGCCTCTGAGGTTTCCTTCAGGAGCAGTAACTGGCTCTTACTGAGCACTCACTGTGCCGGTGCTGGGGCGCTGGGCGAGCAGTCTGGTGCTTCCTACCACTTAGACCCCAAGCAATCCCAGCAGGTAGGCATCACTTTTCCCAGTGGAGGAAACTGGTTCACCTCTTGTTCTGTTCTGAGGGAGTTTGGTTGGTCTCTTAACCATCGTTATCAGTGTTTCTGTAACTCCGCTAGGGTGGTCCTCACAACAGTCAGCTGAAATCCCACCCCCAGAAACAACTGATGTTAAAGTGTGGCCTGTTTTTGTCTGAATTTCTAAAATCAATATTGTGTTAATAATTCCTTTGAAAGTCAAGATAGTATAAACACAATTTTATATCCTGTTTTTCCCCCCTAACATTGCAGTTTAAACATATATATATTTTTTAAATGATAGACAGCAGAACTTTTTTTTTTCATTTCCAGGGCATACAAATCATTCCCACATAGCATGAATCAGTAACCGGAGTGACCCACCTGCCAAAGGCAGGTGAATCACAGATGGAGATGTAGATGCTTTCCAGCCTACCAGAAGGCTTCCTCATGTCCCTCTCACCAATAGCCCCAAAGTAGCCACTATTCTGAAACCTATCCCCACAGATTGGTTCATTCATATAAAATTTGACCTTGAACTTCCCATGAATGGGCTCACATAGTGTGTGCGCCTTTGTGCCTGGCTCCTCTCTCTGAGAGATCCATCCGTGTCTGGGGTGTACGGTGTCAGCACATGCAGTGTTCACTCAGCCACCTTTTGATGTAACTCTGCTGTAGCTTCTGGCTGGTCTAGCCTCATCTCTTTCTTGAGAAGAGATCTTACCCTTTGGCCTGATCAGCAGTTTCTTCCTCTATCCTGCTCGGTGATTCTTCCTCATCCTTCATGGTCTCAGCTTATGCCTGGCTTCTTTAGGGAGATGACCCCAGTCAGACACCCCCTTGTCATAGCTCCTGTGCCTTCCTTCACTGAACTTCAGTGAAACACCTCTGTGGTTGCCTGTCTGTCTAGCCCTCTCACTAGGTTCGAACCTCCAGGAGGTTAGCCTAGTGCACCCAATGCCCAGGAGGGTGCCTCATACATGCCAAGGAAATGCCTGTTGACTGAATGGAGGAAGGGCCACCAACTTCTCATTTGCATCACTGATGGAAATTCTGATTTCCCCACAACAGGTCCTGTTATTTCCTCCAGCTTAGGATCACCCCATTGCAGACACAGTTCAGCACAAATTTTCACTTAGCATTTCAGGACTCTCAAAAATCTTTCCCAGCCAGGTGTAATGGCTCATGCCTGTAATCCTAGCTCTCTGGGAGCCCGAGGTGGGTGGATTGCTTGAGCTATGAATTCAAGACCAGCCTAAGCAAAGTGAGACCCCATTTCTACTGAAAAATAGAAAAGATGAGACAAGAGGATCGCTAGAGCCCAAGAGTTTGAGGTTGCTGTGAGCTATGATGCCATGGAACTGCACCCAGGGTGACAGCTTGAGATTCTGTCTCAATTAAAAAAAAAAAAAAAAGGCCTTTCCAGACTTGCCTTCCTCTCTTTGTCTTACAAATGAGTGACAGACTCTCCCCAGAGCCCACCCCCAACCTTCCATCCAGTTTTCAATGCCACGCCCACCCTTCAAACTCCTCTCTGTGGTCACAGTCTCCATAAAATAATTCTGAAATTCTGACTGGCCTAATAAAATGTTAACTCTCCTCCTCTCAATAATCATAGTAAATTAACTTTTCAGTGCTGACACTGTCCTAAATGCTTGATATTCGGTAAATGGAGTTGAGAACTGTATAACCACATGTAAAAGATGGAAACTGGACCCACACCTCTCACCACTTACAAAAATTGATTCAAGATGGATAAAAGCTTTATTATTTTTTAAGAATTTTTTTTATTAAGTCAATTGTACATAGATCATCGATACATTTATGCCATTAGGGGATTCAATGTGTTGATTATTTGTACAAATTGGAGTGCTTACATCCTACTAATTAAGATAGCCTTCAGGTAGTCCCAGCTACTGGGGAGGCGGAGGTAGAAGGAAAAAATAAAATAAAATACCATGCAAAAAAAATAAATAAACAAGCTAGCCTTCACCTCATTTACCCAATTACAGTGTTAAGACATTTGTGTTCTATACCTGACAGATCCAACTTGTACTTGAAATATGCTCCATAGGTGTGGTCCCCCCCTACTAACCCTCCCTCTATCAACCCACTCTCCTCCTTTCCTCTCTCTCTCCACTTCCCTCTTTCATCCTAGGCTATAGTTGTGTTTCATTTTTCATATGCAAGTGTGATTGATTATAAATTGGTTTCACAGTAGTACTGAGTACATTGGATATTTTTTTCCCCATTCCTGAGATAATTTACTAAGAAGAATATTTTCCAGCTCCATTCATGTAAACATAAAAGAGGTAAAATCTCTATCTTTCTTTAAGGCTCCATAATATTCCATGGTATACATATACCCAATTTATTAATCCATTCATGGGTTGATGACACTTGGGCTTCTTCCATGACTTGGCAATTATGAATGAAGCTGCAATGAACAATCTGGTGGAAATATCTTTATTGCCATGATTCTGGTCCTTTGGATATACACCTAGAAGAGGAATTCCAGGACCAAACAGCAGGTCTACATTTAGATCCCTGAGAGTTCTCCAAACTTCCTTCCAAAAGGAACGTACTAGCTTGCATTCTCACCAGCAATGCAGAAGTGTTCCCTGGATAAAAGATTTAAAGCCAAGGCATAAGACAATAAAAATCCTCAAACAAAGTGTGGGGAAAAGAGGGAAGGTGTGAGGGGGTGGAGTCTTGGTGTGTACCACACCTTTTAGGGGCAAGACACGATTGTAAGAGGGTCTTTACCTAACAAATGCAATCAGTGTAATCTGGTTTCTTATACCCTCAATGAATCCCCAACAATGAATCTAAAAAAAAAAAAACACTGTGGGAAAAACACTTGAAGATATCGGTCTAGGGAAAGATTTTATGAAGAAGACTTCCGTGACAATTGCAACAACAAAAATAAACATATGGGACTTAATTAAACTGAAAAGCTTCTGTTCAGCTAAGCAAATAACAACCAAAGCGAACAGATAACTTTCAGAATGGGAAAAGATATTTGCATATTATGAATCAGACAAAAACTTGATAACTAGAATCTACAGAGAACCCGAATTAATCAACAAAAAAAGAGCCAATTCCATGTATCACTGGGCAAGAGACATGAATAGAACCTTCTCTAAAGAAGACAGACGAATGGCTAACAAACATATGTTAAAATGCTCATCATTCCTAATCATCAGAGAAATGCAAATCAAAACTACC
This sequence comes from Arctocebus calabarensis, assembly GCA_963573935.1. Lineage (NCBI taxonomy): Eukaryota > Metazoa > Chordata > Mammalia > Primates > Lorisidae > Arctocebus > Arctocebus calabarensis. Next base: position 2,276 of record CAUYON010012042.1, on the reverse strand, counting down.
CTGAGATATCACCCAACCCCAGTGAGAATGGCTCAGAAAGTCTCAAAGCTGCAGATACTGGCGTAGATGTAGATGGAAGGGAACAATTTTACACTGCTGGTGTGACTACAAACTAATACAACCTTTTTTGGAAGGAAGTATGGAGAATCCTCAAAGAACTCAAATTGCGTCTCCCATTTGATCCTGCAATCCTATTACTAGGCATCTACTCAGAAGAAAAAAATAATCCTTTTGTCATGGTGTTTATCACAGCTCAATTTACAATCACCAGAATGTTGAAACGCCTAAATGTCCGTCGACCCAGGAATGGATTAACAAGCTGTGGTCTATGTACATCATGGACTACTATTTAGCCACTAAAAAAGACGGTGACTTTACATCTTTTGTATTAACCTGGATTGAGTTGGAACACATTCTTCTTAGTAAAGCATCACAAGAATGGAGAAGCAAGAATCCAACGTACTCAATTCTAATATGAAGGCAGTAGATGATCTAATATAAGGGAGGGTAGGGAAATGAGCAACTGGGAAGAGAGGAGGAGGACTGGGGGGAGGGTCACGGTGTATGGCACCTCTTGGGAGTGGGACACAATTATAAGAGGGACTTTATCTAACAACTGCAATCAGTGTAACCTAATTCTTTGTGCCCTCAATGAATTCCAAACATTAAGAAGGAGAAGGGGGAGTGGAGAAAAGGAAACAGGAAGTGGGGGGGAGGCAAAGAGAGGGAGAAGGAGAAAAAGCTTCAGGTCTCATTGCAAAGACCAGCCATATTGTTTTTGTGTTATCTACCATGGGGGCAGTATCTTAACCACTCTTCCTCATTTGCACATAAAACAGCACTGACTGCTGCTGGCTGCCTGCACATACACATGCACACACACATGCATGCACACATGTGTGACACCACAGCTCACAAAATGAAAATTGAATGCGGCTCCTACAAGTATGCCCTGGGCATATTCAAAGCTCTTTATTTTGGATCAGTATTATAACATACACGCTCCCAGTTGAGCCAGGAGCTCCTGGAGCCCCCTCCACTTTGTTCCCCTAACCCCTGGGTCCCCTAACCCTGAGATCCCCAGGCAGACCTTATAGCTTTAAAGAAACCCCCTTGCTAAACATGGCTGTGCTGGAGGCACATGCCATGCTTGCCAACACCTCAAAGGCACCCTCCAGGATTTCTTCACCCTCTGTGATCCACACGTAAACACCATTATATGCAGAGTGTAAGCCCTGTGTCAGGAGAGGTGCTCCCCCAGCCCAGGTAAACTGCTGGAGCCGGGGTTGGGGCGTCCTGCTACTTTAGGAAAGCGGCCAGGCTTTGAAATGGCTTTTCCCACAGGGAAGCCCTGGTTTCTGCTGCTGAGTAGGGCACAGGGGATCCACATCCCCAGGAAGCTGACATAAGTGGGTTTGGGAAGAAGTCAGTTGGACTCTTTTTTATGAGAAAGTGGCACATGTCAAATTCTTGTTTCACTGAAAAGTAATTAACAAGCTGACTTCAGGAATTTCCTTTAACTTTTTAAACACTAGGTGTCAAATAAAATACCTGGCACCTCTTTTAATAAACAAGCTCAGGTGGTAAGGTTAGGAAAAGAATCACAGACAGCCAGGAAATGGGTCATTTTCTAAGATTCCTTAATCACTAAATTTCCTTAGTGCCCTTCTTGTCACACCGTGTTTAGCCCTGTGAGCTCACAGTGGGCTTTCAGAGGTGGTATCGAGTCTTCCCCAAACTCTGTTATTCTTTATCAAATTTTTTTGTAATAATTTCAGATTTATAAAAAGTCGCGAGGATAGTACAAAGAGTACACCCTTCACCCAGGTTTTGTTTCCCCTAAGGTTAACATCCTAACATTACTTAGTCAAAACCAAAGAAACCAATAGTGTTATTGGTAACTCAACTCCAGACTAGATTTGGACTTTACCAGTTTCTCCACTAAAGTCCTTTCTCTTCTCCAGAATCTGGGTCGGGACACCCATTGCATTTAGTTGTTAGTTGTCCCATCTCTTTAGTGCCGTCTGGTCTGTGACAGACTCTCAGTCTTGTTGTTCATGACCTTGACAGTTTGGGGGAGCACTGAATAAGTACATTTGCAAGATGTTCCTCGGCTTGGGATTTGTTTGATGCTTTTTTTTTTTTTTTGCACTTTTCGGCCAGGATCAGGTTTGAACTCACTACCTGTGGCATATGGGGCCAGCACCCTACTCCCTGAGCCACAGGCACTGCCCCAAATTCTTAATGTTATAAGGACCTTGATAGCATGACTATAT
>CAUYON010012038.1:0-24940 GCA_963573935.1 Arctocebus calabarensis | reverse complement strand
TAACATCCCCACTAAGGATGAGAATGTTTCCAAATTGCTTCGAGTGTAGAATTTTAATGTTCTGATAAGGTGAATCTTCATCATACACCACTTCATCTATGTCATATTCAACTAGGCGCCCATCAGCAGTGGGCCAATATCTGTGGATGGCCCCTCCTCCAACTATGGGTGGTAATCGCTTTACTCGCCCAGTACTGTCCTGACTCAATTCTTTCATTCTTCAACTTTGTTCAAAAGCCTGTCAATTTCTTCTTTGCTCTGTGCATCACTGTCATAACTCTGAAGGTCCAGTAGCACCAATCCATGTGGGTAAATTCTCAAATTGGCAAAGCTGCCATTTTTGTTTGTGTAGGTTGCTACATAACCATGGTCCTGCCAGGTATGCACCGACTCTGCCATCCCCTGCTCCTGGAAAATGGACTGGAGGCCTTTCAGAATGGTTTCGCCATCAGCAGTTCAGTTCTCTTCTGAAAATGTGAAATCTTCGAGTGAGCCTTTCTTTGGAGCGTCACATCAGTGTTCTGAAAGTTTCTGATTTTGAAGTACTTTGAATTTCAGATTAAGGATGCTCAGCCGGTACTCTAAGGGTTCTTTGTTGATCCAAGTTTGAGAAATATTTTATATTCGCCTCTACGACCAGCAGAAAAATCCGGAATGCCCACGGGCATATCATTCTTGTTTGACCACTATGATCCACTCCTTTGGCGCCAAGCATGAAGTCCAGCGTGCTGTGCCATGCTGCTGCCATAGTGAGGCGAGGCCCTGTGCCATGCCTAGGGGAGGCGACCGTGGGAGACTAGGGGGGAGCGTGGCATGTCAGGCTGCGGGCTTATCTATAGCATTTTTATTCTAACTTGTCTCTCCTTAGCAATCTTAGAATGGTCTGTAAATGTAATGAGTTCACTATTCTCTACTACTTTGACTAAAATATCAGACACTGACTAAGAAATTACCGTCTGTCTAGATGTTTAAAATGTTATTAGGATCTTCAATTTACATTTCCTTGGTAACTTACAATGCTGAACATCCTTTTACATGATTATTATAGTGACCATCTGTGTTGTCTTTTATGGGAAATATTTGTCCATGTGTCATGCCCATTTTTCTATTCCATTCTTTATTATTGATTTGTGTGAGTTCTTTTAATAATCATTTGTCAGTCATGTGAATTGCAAATATCTCCAAATCTGTAGTATCTCTTTTCACTTTAAGGTGTCTTTTGATTTTAAAAAGTTCTTAATTTCAATATAGTTAAATATGTAAAATATAATATTAACCTCTTCTTTCATGTAACTGGCAAAAATTAAACGTCTAAAAATATCTAATTTTGAAAAGAAAGTACCACAGGATATTTTATTTGGGTATATTTGAGTACAATATCAATTGTTTGAAAAACAATATGACAATTTATACACCTATAGTTCAGCAACTCCACTTGTAGGTATATAACCTAAAGAAACTCTAATATTTACATATATATCAGGAAATACATAATGCCAAAAACCTGAATATAAACTAAGTGCTCATCAATGACGGTGTGGATGGATAAACTATGGTATATTCACACAAGATATTATACAAGTGATTGAGCAAATAAAGCAGTATGCAAAAATACAAATAAATCTTATTTATAAATGTTAATTGGAAAAAGCCTCAAAAGATTATACACATCATGATAAACATTTTACTTAAGTTTTTTATTTAAATAACTATAAAATTTAAACTATTTTATAAAAATTCACACTCATAACAAACTATTTAAAAAGAAATACAGGGAATGATGAGCATAGGATTCAAAATATTTTTTTTAATGGATACTTTTTTCTTCTTCATTTTTACTAGAGAAAGGGTCTCACTCTTGCTCAGTTTGGGCTCAAACTCCTGAGCTTAAACAATCCACCTGCCTCAGCCTCCCAGAGTCCTAGGATTATAGGTGTGAGTCACCACGCCCAGCCATAGGGTTCAAAATAATGTTTACCTCTGGTTGGGGGGGATAAGAAAAATGGGTTTTTCAATAAACTTTATAGTTCCATGTAACTTATTGTCAAGGTCCTGGTTTTTATTTTGGGTGACTAGGTCAGGTATTTATTACACTATTAAGATTACATAATTTAGCATTAAAAAGTGAATATAATCAACAAGTTAGGATGTACTTTAGAATAACTAAAAGAGTAGAATTGGAACGTTTCTAACACAAAGAAATGGAATGCCTGAGGTAATAGATGACCTAATTACCCTGATTTGATTAATTCATATTATATGCATATATCAAAACATCACATGCCCCCAATAAATATATACAACTATTATGTATCCATAATGATAAAAATTAAAAAAAAATTTTTTAATTATCTAACTAGATAAAAGTAGGTCATGCATAAACTGATGATGACAATGTCATAATCCAAATCCAACTTAGTAATCAATCCAATTGTGTATACCTGAGACCCAATTTTTAAATCATTGTTACAATGTTTTTATAACTTATAAAAATAATTTATAATATATATGACTAAAAATAATGTTTTTATAACATATTTTAAAACTTAGCTTTCCTATAATTTATAATTAAACTGATAAACTCATATTCATGATTGCAGACCTTTAAACTAATACTGAAAACATAACTTACCGTCAATATCAACAGACTTTAGTGCTTGCCGCATTTCTGAATCACTTACAGAAATTCTCAAGGTGCAAAGCACAATTGGCAGATCATTCACATAAATCTTACCGCTTCGAATTTTACTAAAAATTTTGCAGGCTTTTTGAAGTGCTGCACACACATAACAAAACAGTTAATGAGTTTAAAGAAATAATTATCTTATTCCCTCCCACCTTCTCTCAAAAAAAAAAAAAAAACTAAAGGAAGGGGAAAAAAATCTTTGTTTTCTACATTCTCTACTTAAAAATCTATACTATGACTTATTTAGGTCTGTCTGGAGCCAGTGACTTCTAAGTCAGTTTCCTAAAGAACTTTCAGAAACTATCAAAAAAGCCAAGCAAAGTTCACATAGGCAAAGGCTTTCACAGCTTTCCCTGGAAGTATTAAAATTTTCCTCTCTGTTCCTATTATCACTGAATATGTAACTCAGTCAAAGTTCTTGGTAATGTGATTGCTAGCCTGTCAATATCCCTCACTAAACTGTCACTCCTAAGGGGCAAGATTTTTCATTCTTCTGTTTCCAATGCTTAATTCAAAACAGATTTTCAAAAATGTCTGTTGAACTGAGCTGAGTTTAGTTCAGTGGATACTACACTTTATTCTCCAAAAAGAGGCAACCAATGACAGTGCTAAATTTGAGAGAAAAACTAAAAATTAATAATAGTGACTTTAATAATAGGATTCTTAGCAGAATATTGGAAGTGGAAGCCAGATTTCAGTGAAACAGAAAGTGAAAAAATGGAGTAATTAAAGAAAACCACTCTTAACCGTCTCTTAAAAATATTGCATATAAAATTAGCAAAACACAGACCCAGAGAAAGCAGAAGACAATTAAATGCAAATGAGAACTGAAGGGATTAGTCTGATGAAAGGTAACCTTTCCAATGTGACAACAGAGATGGATATAAATGTTGTTTTAGAGATAAGTTTATAGGTAGAACCAAAAGGAGTTTAGGAAGCTGCTCAGCTGTCTTAGTTATTAACTCTCTATGAAAAAACAAAGCCAGATAAGGCAGTAATCCACTTCTTGGTTTTTATCCAAATGAATTAAAATTACATTCTCAAAATAGTATTAATACTCCCCTGTTCACTGCAACACTACTCACAGTACCCAAGCTGTAGAAGCAACCTAAATGTCTTTCCATAGATGAGTGGAAGAGTGTATGGAATAAACATACAAGGGAATATTATGCAAGCTTAAAAAAGAAAATCTTGGCTTGGCGCCTGTGGCTCAACAGGCTAAGGTGCCAGCCACGTACACCTGAACTGGCGGGTTCAAATCCAGCCCAGGCCTGCCAAACAACAATGACGGCTACAACCAAAAAATGGCCAGGCATTGTGGCGGGTGCCTGTAGTCCCAGCTACTTGGGAGGCAGAGGCAGGAGACTCGCTTGAGCCCAGGAATTGGAGGTTGCTGTGAGTTGTGATGCCAAGGCACTCTATCCAGGGTGACAGCTTGAGGCTCTGCCTCAAAAAAAAAAAAAAAAAAAGAAAGCCTTACCGTATGTGATAACATGGATAAATCTGGTGGACATTATGCTACATGAAATAAGCCAGTCACAAAAGGACAAATACTACATTATTCCAATTGTATAAGGTATCTAAAATAGTCAAACTTATATAAAAGGAAAATATAAGCCCAAACACTCTGTAAACATAAAGGAGAAGCCCAAGATGTGGGAGAGGTCAGTGTTAAGAAGGAGAAGAACTAAGGAGTAGTATAAGCCTTAATATCAAGGTACTAAAGACTAAATTCAGTGACATCAGTGAATTCAGGACTTACTAATCTTATTAATCCATTTTATGTAGTACCCCGACATTTTTCCAGAAAATATATTTGAACTGGAATAGGTATATATATTTTGCCTATCTTACCAAAATAACAAAAATATTTATATATTAAACTATCTGCTTTTTTCTTCCTCACAACCTGCAGCACTTTTAGCATGTACATCAGTCGATATCAGACCCACTAAGAGTCGAAGAGGTACTAACTACTGAAACAATTCCTAAACATAATTAGGAACTTTATTCAAGAAATTCTAGAACCTCTTATTACCACTTAATTCTTGTGAGTATAAGCATCCACTGGGTACTTCTTCATACAATGTCAGGTAGAGGTTAGAAATCATTTCTTCTTTCCTAACAAAGAAATAGCCACATTAAAAGCAGCAAGGAAAAATATATAAAACTCCATTTAAAAATATTAGCAAATCTATCAATAGCCTGAGATTTATAAGAATTTTTTTTTTTTTTTTTTTGAGACAGAGCCTCAAGCTGTCACCCTGGATAGGGTGCTGTGGCTTCACAGCTCACAGCAACCTCCAATTCCTGGGCTCAAGCAAGTCTCCTGCCTCCACCTCCCAAGTAGCTGAGACTACAGGCGCCTGCCATAACGCCCAGCCATTTTTTGGTTGCAGCCATCATTGTTGTTTGGCAGGCCCGGGCTGGATTCGAACCCACCAGCTCAGGTGTACATGGCTGGTGCCTTAGCCGCTTGAGCCACAGGCGCTGAGCCTATAAGAATGTTTCTTGAAGGACTGAGTGGGGAATTCCATATTCTTCACCTCAAAATATCATCTTATTTCTTTCAGATGATATTTTTCTATCAAGCAGAATTTACTGTATTTTGCCATTTATACTGAGCATTTTTTAGCCCAAATTCTTGAGGAACGAGTAAGAATTCACACTAGGGTAGTACGGCTTGAAAGGGGTGGGGGGTGGGGGACAGCAGACCTCCCCAGTTGCCACACTATCCTGCCAGCACGCCAGTGCATGGAGTTCAAGTTTAGGAGGATCCAGGATCCGGTAGGAGTGGGACTGAGCAGCCTCTGCACTACCATCAGGGAAGGAAGCAGTGGCGAAGCTGGCAAGGTATGCTGCAGCCATGTTAGGTGGAGACGCAGAGAGGGCAGCCCCAAGGTCTGAGTGTGTGGAGGGGACTGGGAACCACACACAGGCACAAAGAACCTGCCTGGTTACACGGGCCCACAGCCTCAGTAGGTCCTGCCCCACTGCCACAGACATGGCTGTCTCAGCTGCTGTCCCTCACATGGCAGGGAGAAAAAGACTTCCAGGAGAGAGGGAAGGGATAGCCTTCACAGAACAGGCGGGAGATAGTATGATCTGCACGTTTACCAGGGGAACATTAGCTCTCCCCATATGTATCTCTCCTGGCCGAGAGCCAGCCACTATTTCAAGGGTCATTTTCCTGAAACTTTGGGCAAAAAACATGGGTGTGCATTATACATGGCAAAATATGATACCCTATTAATAGTGCCCATGACACACTCTCCTTTGGCTATGGTCCAATTTTTCCTTTTCTTAATCCAAGTTACAGCAAATTTTTGAGAAAGTAAGGCAAACAAGAACATCTTGGTTTTGGGGGGGTTTTTTTGCAGCTTTTGGCTGGGGCTGGGCCTGAACCCGCCACCTCTGGCACATGGGGCCAGCGCCCCAACCCTTTGAGCCACAGGCACTGCCCAACAAGAACATCTTTAGTCAGCAAAAAAATTCTAGATTTCACCAACTATCAGTAAAAATGTCTGGGAAAAAATGATTCATCTGATACTGTGATGTGCAAATAACCAAAATCATATAATGTTAGTGTCAGAAGAAATGTGAAGGGCCCATCAAGTACACAATATTTGGAAAGCAAGGTTCAGAGATATGAAACAAAATTTACAAGAGGGTACACTATCATGTGAGGTCAATCAGGACTCAAATGTAAGTGTTAAAATTCTAAATGCAGTGCTCTTACCTCTGAACTACCCTTTCTAAAAGCATAGTCTCTCTCTTTTTTTCTTTTTTTTTTTTTTTTGAGACAGTTTCATTATGTCGCCCTCGGTAGAATGCCATGGCGTCACAGCACACAGCAACCTCAAACTCCTGGGCTTAAGCGATTCTCTTGCCTCAGCCTCCCAAGTAGCTGAGACTACAGGTGCCACCACACACCTGGCTATTTTTTTGTTGCAGTTGTCATTATTTTTTAGCTGGCCAAGGCCAGGTTCAAACCCGCCAGCCTCGGTGTATGTGGCCAGCACCCTAACCACTGAGCTATGGGCACCAAGCCAAAAAGCATAGTCTCTTAGTTTGCATAAACTATTTGGCATATTTTATGTGGAAGGGATATATAACACTGTAGATAACATTCAAGAAATAAAATACAATAATTTAAATACCAAACATTTGAGGAAGATGTACAAAGAGGTGATGAAGTCTTGTAAACACTGTAATGATTCGGCAACTTGAATAAAGAGTTTTCTTTCCTAGTCATCTTCTCCTTTGATAGCTTCAGAAAAGGAGAGAGAATCTAGAACCAAATGTAAATATGTTGGTGCCTGAGATCACAATGGCAATTCAGTATTCTTGTAATACAAGAATATCTCTTAAAAGATAATTAATCACACCTCATCTCCTCAGTTATACTTATGTAAAATTGCTTTCTGTAATTAAATTACATTTTATACATACTAAAATTTTAAATAAATTACACAATGTTCTTTTGCAAAACCATGCTTTTCTTAACTATACAGCTAGTCTTCTCCTAATCATAATAATATTTTGCCAATATGTGGTAAATCACATATTCCTTTTATAAATCAAGGAAAACCCATAATATAATAAAAACAAGGTAACTCAACCACCAGACTCTAGGCAACATACACGGGCTCTGACCACATATGCAAAACAATGTGGAGAACTAACATAGTTACTCAAATGGTACAGGTGATTTTGTATTCAATTAACTTTATGATTGAGTAAATTATCCACTTAACACTGCATGTATAAACATGAATCAAAAAAGGCAAGTAGTTAGGACAGAAAAGTACCACTTTAGAAAATGAGAATTCTAATTATAGATGTCTTCAATTTTACACGAGCCTTGAGTTTTAATAATTATGCAAAGGGTAGAGAGAAGACTCTCAAGTCACAAGATTGATAGGAATTGGTACCGAGCTCCCCCACAGAACCAAAATCTTCAAAAGGCAAAGTTCTCAGTAAGACCGAAGTAGGAAAAAAACTTATCCCTAATAAAAATATGATAGTAAAACCTGTCTGTCTCAGCTCCCAGCTTGGAAGAAAAAGAGAGAAAGAGAAAGGAAGAAAGACTACTTCTTGGCTCAGCGCCTGTGGCTCAACAGGCTAAGGCGCCAGCCACGTACACCTGAGCTGGCGGGTTTGAATCCAGCCCGGGCCTGCCAAATAACAATGATGGCTGCAACCAAAAAATGGCTGGGCGTTGTGGCGGGCGCCTGTAGTCCCAGCTACCTGGGAGGCAGAGGCAAGAGACTCACTTGAGCCCAGGAATTGGAGGTTGCTGTGAGCTGTGATGCCACCGCACTCTATCCAGGGTGACAGCTTGAGGCTCTGTCTCAAAAAAAAAGAAAGACTACTTCTCCTGATTAGTTATAACCCATAAATCTACATATATGTAAGTATAGAATTCAAATCTACATTAAATATGTGGGTTAAGAAAGTAGAAACCAAAAAATTCATTTAAAGTGATCTCAGATTTGTAACACTTCTGAAGTGTGTAACAGAAGCAAACATAAATTTTCTTTTAAAAGATTCTCTTGGAGGAAGACAGACTCATTATAAGAGTCCCACAAATGTACATTAACTATATATGAAAGAATACACAAAATATATAAAACACTAAGAACACAAGTTAACATGAGCGAGAACCAGACAAAACCACAAACAAAAGATTTAGATCCCCAAGAACTTCATCTACTGAATACCAATCTTGAAACAACTATGAAACAAGAGCAAAGAACATGACATTAGGCATATGTTAAGAATCACCAAACAAAACTTCTAGAAGTAAAAAATATCATCACTGACAATTTAAATCTCAATGGACAGGTCAAACTTTAGATTAGATTCAGCTGGATAAAGAATAAGTGAACTATAAAGTAGATGGGGAGAAATTACTAAAAATAAAATAAAGAAAAATATAAAGCAATGTTAAAGAATATAGAGCATACAAATAGAATGATAAGGTCTAATATATATCTAATAGAAGACCCAGAGGGACACTAAAGAGATTAAGGGAGAGAAAATATTCTAAACGATAATAGATTAGAATATTACAGAATTGAGGAAAGCCATGCATTCTCAGATTCAGGAAGCACAAAAAATATTAAAACAGAAAAATAAAAAGAAATATACATCTAAATGTATCATAGTGAATGCAATAGGTTGAATAGTGTCTCCACAAAGACATGTCCATGTCCTACTCTTCAGAAACTATGAGAGTGATCTTATTTGCAGATATAATCAAATTAAGATCTTGAAATAATACATATAGTGACAGATGTGCTTATAAAAGAAAGGAAAAGAGAGAGGACATACAGACAAAGAGATGAGGGCCATGTGAAGGTAGAGACAGAGATTGGAGTTTTGCTACTGCAAATCAAGGAACACCTAGGATCATTGTTTAAAAAGCAGAAATGGGCTCGGCGCCTGTGGCTCAACGGGGCTAAGGTGCCAGCCACATACACCACATACAAGCTGGCGGGTTCGAATCCAGCCCAGGCCCACCAAACAACAATGACGGTTGCAACCAAAAAATGGCCGGTTGTTGTGGCAGGCGCCTGTAGTCCCAGCTACTTGGGAGATAGAGGCAGGAGACTCGCTTGAGCCCAGGAATTGGATGTTGCTGTGAACTGTGATGCCATTGCACTCTACCCAGGATGAAGGCTTGAAGCTCTGTCTCAAAATAAATAAATAAATAAATAGCAGAAATGCTGGCTCGGCGCCTGTGACTCAACAGGCTAAGGCGCCAACCACATACACCTGAGCTGGCGGGTTCAAATCCAGCCCGGGCCTGCCAAACAATAATGATGGCTGCAACCAAAAAATGGCCAGGGCACCTGCAGTCCCAGCTACTCAGGAGGCAGAGGCAGAAGGCTCGCTTGAGTCCAGGAATTAAGGGTTGCTGTGAGCTGTGATGCCACCGTACTCTATCCAGGGTGACAGCTTGAGGCTCTAATGTCTCAAAAAAAAAAAGCAGAAATGCTAACAGAGAGCACAATAAGTATGCATGTATATATATATATATACACACACACTGGTAGGAGGAGAAAGAAGGATGAAAATTTTAATCTTCTGAAAGGATTTCTAGTTCTATTTTTTAAAACAGAAAAAGGAGGAGAATGAAGAGAGGAGGAGAAGGAAGAAGAAGAAGTAGTATAGTATCTAAAACTGTTATTTTTACTTGGACTAAAATGTAAAGGAATGTTTGGGGGGCTAAGGACAACATACGAGGGTGAAAGAAAATTTTCCAAGTCTTTACTTACCTCAGATTTTTTATTGTGCTGCTGTATTTGTATACTTTTCTTTCCCTTGATATTTGTTCCTCCTGAAAAATCAGTGATCTTTTCTTCTTTACATAGGAATAGTGATGTTTCATATCTAAATTATACAAAAATTGGAATAGCTCCTGAATTTTTTTCATTTTTCTTCTTTTCAACTTTTTGGGGGGGCGTGGTTGTAGAGACAGAGTCTCACTTTATTGCCCTCAGTAGAGGGCTGTGGAGTCACAGCTCACAGCAACCTCCAGCTCTTGGACTTAGGCGATTCTCTTGCCTCAGCCTCCCAAGTAGCTGGGACTACAGGCACCCGCCACAGCGCCCGGCTATTTTTTGATGCAGTTTGGCCAGGACCGAGTTTGAACCCGCCACCCTCGGTATACGGGGCCGGCGCCCTACTTGCTGAGCCACAGGCGCCGCCCTTCTTTTCAATTTTTAACTAGAAAAATTTTCAAACATATAAAAAAGTAAAATAATATAATCATCTCTCCGTGTACCCAATCATCACCGTGTTCCTATCCCTCCGTGTACCCATCACCCAGCCTCAGTAATGGCCAATTCTATTCCATCCATATCCCCATCCCTTACTATTTTTTAAATAAACTCCAAGGTTATATTATTCCATCTGTAAAGATTTTGATACATACCTCTATAAGGTATTTCTTCTTTAAAAAAAATTTAAAACAACATTACAACTAAAAAAATTAACTTTTTTTTTTTTTTTTTTTTGAGTCAGAGTCTCACTATGTCACCCTCAGTAGAGTGTTGTGACATCACAGTTCACAGCAACCTCCAACTCTTGGACTTCAGCAATTCTCTTGCCTCAGCCTCCCAAGTAGCTGGGACTACAGGCACCCGTCACAACACCTGGCCATTTTCTTGTTGCAGTTGTCACTGTTGTTTAGCTGGCCAGGGCTAGGCTCAAATCCACCAGCCTCAGTGCACGTGGTTGGCACTTAAACACTGTGCAACAGGTGATGAAACAATAATTTCTTAATATTATCAAATATACAGTGTTCTAATGTTCTAATTTCCAGTTGTCTCACAAATGTCATAATTTTTTTTAACATTTTGCATCAGTGAGCAGTGCACACTGACACAATAACACCCCCACATTATGGTTTATTATTATATCTTTTAAATGTCTCTTAAATAACACCCCCACATTACAGTTTATTATTATATCCTTTAAATGTCTTTTTGTCCATAGATTCTCCTTCCATATGACTTATTATTATTATTACCAGGTCATTTGTCATGCAGATTTTCTACAGTATGAATCTTGTTGATTATATTATTATGGTTGTAAGATTCTAGAGGCTTGATCATATTAACTTTCAATATTGGGGACAGGGGATAAAAACCCATTATATAGATGTTTTTCCATTAGGAAGCACATGATGTCCAGTTGGGCCCCTCTATTTGTGGTATTAGTAGCTATTTAGACATAATAACTAGTTTCAGTAAATCATCAAGGAAATCAAATGGTTATAATTAGAAATCCATCATTCCTTCTTTACTCATTAGGTAAAATATTTTTTTCTTTCTTTTTTTCTTTATCAAGGACAGCAGCCCTTTTGTTAGTTTATTTCTTTATCTCTAGAAGATATGTTTCTATACATTTCCTCTCTAGACACATAATCAGTCATTTCTCAATAAGCCCTATATTATTTTTTTAATTTTTATTTTGAGATAGGGTCTCACTCTGTTGCCCAGGCTGGAGTTCACTGGTGTAATCATAGTTCACTATAACTCAAATTTCTAGGCTCAAGTGATCCTTCTGCTTCAGCCTCCCAAAGTGCTGGGATTACAGGCATGAGTCACCATGCCCAGCTCAAAAAGCCTTTTAATAATATATGATATTTCAAGACTAAAGTCTGGGTACTAGATGCTGATCTGCCTTTTAATCACTATCCTGCTTTCTTTTTTTTCTTTTTGAGACAGAGCCTCAAGCTGTTGCCCTGGGTAGAGTGCTGTGGCATCACAGCTCACAGCAACCTCTGACTTCTGGGCTCAAGCGATTCTCCTGCCTCCACCTCCCAAGTAGCTGGGACTACAGGCGCCTGCCACAGCTCTCGGTTATTTTTTTTTTTTTTTTTTTGCTTGCAGCCATCATTGTTCTTTGGCAGGCCCGGGCTGAATTCGAACACGCCAGCTCAGGTGTATGTGACTAGTGCCTTAGCTGCTTGAGCCACAGAAGCCAAGCCACTATCCTGCTTTCATATTGCTTAGTTTGCTTTTCTTTCTCCTTTTTGCTCTTCTCCTTATTGGACTGTCAAGAATTTTCATAATACAAATAGCCTATGGTTCCCAGCCTGTCAGAATGACTGCCTACAGACTGCAACCCTTTATGAAAAATAAAGCTGTCCTTTCCAGATTTATGGAACTTCATCATTCTTCCACTGACAGGGTAAGAATGTGTATTTATAATAGCTTTAGGTACACTTAAGCAAAATTGTAAAATAATGAGCATTTTTATTACATATGTCACTCCTTTTCCTTAGCAGGTACCTTGGCTTTATTAATTCAAATTTATTTATTTATTTTAAAATTGACAAATAAAATGTTACATATTTATTGTGGTTTTTAAATTATTATTTTTAACTAACAAAAAAAATAAAATTACATGTACTTACTATGTATCTCACCCTTTTGATATTCTTTCCCTTTAAATTAAATCTCCCAAATACCAATCCCGTGAACCCCATTATTCTGCTTTTCACCCTCCTGAGGCTGCCCTATGATCGATCCCCTCTGCCATCCTCTAGCCTCAAAGGAAATGACTTTCAACTATTTTGATTATGCCCACAGTCTAAAATATATTTTCTGGTGAGATGCAGCATATATAAAGAGAGAGAGGGAAAGAGAATGATAATGGAAACAATTTCACAAAACATTACTTATTACTATGTGACATGCACTCTAACATCTTCAAATCTAATGTATTTCTTTTTTGGGGGGGGTGAGTAGAGACAGAGTCTCGCTTTATTGTGCTTTATCACCCTCGGTAGAGTGCTGTGGCGTCACACAGCTCCCAGCAACTCCTGGGCTTAGACGTTTCTCTTGCCTCAGCCTCCCAAGTAGCTGGGACTACAGGCACCCGCCACAAACACCCGGCTATTTTTCTGTTTTTTGCAATTCCGCCGAGGCCGGGTTTGAACCCGCCACCTTCAGTATATGGGGCTGGCGCCCGACTAGATGAGGCATAGGCACCGCCCGTAATGTATTTCTTTAAAAAACAAAACTAGTAATAACCTCCTAAGCTGATTTTTTTACACATTACTAGATCACAACCTAGAGTCTACGGCTACCATACAATCCCCTGCCCAAGTAAATCTTTGATGAAATTGAGTCATGTAATTATAGCTTCCACTCCACTACATGATTTTGATCGTTCATCTTTAAAAAAAAAAAAAAAAAAAATGAGGCTCGGTGCCTGTAGCTCAAAGGGCTAAGGCAGGTTCAAATCCAGCCCGGGCCAGCCAAACAACAACAACTACAGCCAAAAAATATCCAGGAGTTGTGGCGGGCACCTGTAGTCCCAGCTACTTGGGAGGCTGAGACAAAAGAATTGCTTAAGCCCAGGAGTTGGAGGTTGCTGTGAGCTGCAATGCTATGGCACTGTACCCAGGGCAACAGCTTAAGGCTTTGTCTCAAAAAAAAAAAAAAAAAAAAAAAAAAAAAAGGCAAGAAAAGAAAAGAAACTTTTTACCTGAGGAATGCCAAGTCCCCTTTAAATTATCAGACCCAAACAGGCATTGAAATGATACATACCCAGTATAGCAGTTACATCTCACTCCCTCCTTGAGCTAAATAATTATTTCAAAACAGTCTGCTATATGGACTCCTAGATTGAGCATCAGCACTAAATAACCACAAATTAACCTAACAATGCCATACACTAGAAACCATTACTCATACACTATAGTTCATTAATCAATCTTATTTCCGTCAACCAATAAGAATTTCTGAAAAATAACTTTGATAGTTATCCCCTCTCCTGATTCAACCTTATTTATTTTAAAATTTTATTCTCACCTTCTTTCTCCAGAGCACTTCCCAGTGTTTCCTAGGGTACAGCCTTCAACCTTGGCTCAAATCAACTCTCTATATTAATTTTGCCTCAGTTTCCTTATTTAGATTAACACAAGAATAAATGTATTTTTAATTATGAGCTGCCTTAAACATTTTATACAACAAGGATGATTTGTAACAAATAAGCAAAAACATTTGTCCTGTACCCCATTCTTTTGGGGCATGTGTCTACCAACATGTTAACCTATTTTGAACAATGCTAACGAAAGAAGGTAAAGGAACACTACCACCACCACTTTTTCCTTCCTAGATAACAAGTTTTATTGTAGTCTTCTAGAAATAATTGCCTTGCTTTTTTCATTTAATAAAAATTAATAGAGATTAAAATGTGAGGTAAATAAAAGGGAAACAAAGGCTATGGTAGGTAGAAGAGATTTTGGTTAAGTGCGTCTTCAATCACAATGTGCAGGTAATGTCCACCTTTACCAAGTTAGGATCAGCATTTAGTTAGAGAAAGATAAAGTGAGATATGCCCTGAACTTGGAGGCTTTCTTCTTTCCAGTAATTTTTTTTCTTTTTTAGTCACTTTATAAATACTAAAAATATAAATGGGGTATTTTTCCTAGCTGCATATGAAATGCTAGAGCTTCTTCGGTAACTAACAAAAGGTGAATAGGCAATACACATAAGAACTGCCAAAGGATTCAAAAGGCTTAATAGAGAGAAGAACTCTTCTGTTTCCTGCTTAATTCCCTTTAACACAAACTTACAGGCTTCCATATGGCTGTGAGAAAAGTAAGAAACAACTGTTGGAATAGCTATTTAGGAGTTTAAACTACACTCCTGAAAGAACAGCCACAAATACACATGATCCCATGCATGGGATACGTTATGGAGAACACAAACTACATTTTCTGGTCTCCTTTTTTCTTGCTGTTGTTTCTTACTTTCATTTTTGTTTTGAAACAGTCACCCTGGCTAACATATGGTGGTGTTGATGCAGGACAAGGCCCACGATCTGTCATCTTAGCGCTTATGGTTTTGATGCTGCTGCAGCAGGAGGAAGGAGCTTACTGGAAGAGCTTGGACCCTGCCAGGGATACACTAGCTTCTTGCAGTCTCCTCTTCAGGCAATTCTGGGTGGTCAATTTCATGGATGGACCTTGCAGTCTCCTCCCTGTGCACTTCTCACTGGTGAATTTCATGTAAGTTTCCAAGGCCTAAGCATTTATTGGACAGCTAGCTGTAACTGACAGAAGACCCAAGTCCTAAAAGTCAACATTGAGTTCTAGCAAAACAACTCCCAGAGACTACATAAACCCCTGAGCAAAGAGTCTGAGAACAGACCTGGAAGATAAAGCAGGAGAGCTTGTTGGGAACCCCTCCTTGGGTTCTTTCTTCCAGGACCTTTGGTTTTTGAAAGTTTTTGTATTTGTTTCTGTGACTAAATCCTATCTTACCTCTGATCCTGTGGTCCCTGGAGTCATTCTTCAAATACCGGAGACCAACAACCTGAAACTCCGGTATCAGTGACATCATAGCTCATGGCAATCTCAAGGGATGATCCTGCCTCAGCCTCGTGAGTAGCTGGGACTATAGGAATACGTCACTGCGCACTGCTAATTTTTTTCTATTTTTAGTAGGAACGGGGTCTTGCTCTTAAGAGACAGCTCTTTAAGCTGGTCTTAAACTCCTGACCTCAAGCAATTCTCCCACCTCAGCCTCTCAGAGTGCTAGGATTATAAGTGTCAGCCACCGCATCAAGCCCTTTGGCTCTCTGAAATCTGCAAAAGTGTAATTCAATGAATTAAGTTTAGAGTTTTTCACTTACAATTTTTTGTGTTCTAGGCTTGAACCTCTAATTTTGGATGAAATTTTCTTCTCTATTATTTTAGAACACTTGACATATTTCTTGCTGTCAATATTTCTTGATGGTAAATTGGTTACAAAAGAATTAGAATCATCATCTGATAAGTCAATATTTTCTTCAGCCTAGGGAATGATCAAGAGCCACAATCAGGCATGTTCTCTTAGCACATACACCTTAAATATGATATTCTGGATCAAATCACCCATTTTAGATCAATATTATTTCTCAAATAGTGCTACCAAAGAAATTTTGTAAAAAAGGTTTTATTCATGACTGCATTATTTCAGATTAAGTACATATTCTAAATACCTTCAATTTTCCTTTGTGCATTAGGCAGCTGTAAGATCCATAGCATTCATGAATATATCTAGCAGTTATTGGAATCTGGCTCTTACAGCATCAAGTTGCAAACGTTTACCATTAGCTTTCTTTGCTCTTTTGTTGTGAAAAATTAGGATTCAATCAAAAGGTCACACTTAAGGATCTAAAAGGCCACACGAGGCCTTAAGGCAACAGGTCTGGAATAATTTCTTGGATAGGACTCTAAAATCACAGGCTAAACAAAAGCTAAAATAGACAAACGGGACTCATCAAACTAAAAACCTGCACAGCAAAGGAAACAATCAACAAAGTGAAGAAACAATCTATAGAGCAAAGAGAAAATATCTCCAAAATATATATCTGATGAAAGGTAAATATTCAAAATATATAAGGAAATCAAATAACACAATAGCAATAAAGCAAATAATCTAACTTAAAAATTAGCAAAGGATTTCAACATACATTTGTCAAAAGAAGAGATACAAATGACCAATAAATATATGAAAAAATGCTCCACATCTCTAATCATCAGGGAAATGGAAACTAAAACCATAATGAGAGCCAGGTATAGGGGTTCACACCTATAATCCCTGCATTTGGGGAGGCTGAGGCAGGAGGATCACTTGAGCCCAGGAGTTCAAGGTTACAGTGATCTATGATTGTGCTACTTGACCACACCCCAGCCCAGGTGACAGAATGAGACTCTGTCTCTAATAACAACAACAACAAAACCCCACAAGATATCACCTCATACCTGTTAGAATGGCTGTTACCAAAACAGAGGAAAGATATTAAGTTTTCGCAAACATGTGGGGAAAAAGGAATCCTTATTTACGGCTGGTAGAAATGTAAATTAGTATGGACATTTTAGAAAACAGGTGGGGGGGAAGGTGAGGAAACTGAAAAAACAGAGAGGCATAGAAACCTGTTAAGCCAAAGGCTGGGTGAATGAAAGTAGTCAAATAGTTAGTAGAATCTAACAGAGAAGAAAAAGAAAGGAAAGAATCTCTGAAAGCCTATGGCTAAAGGTAAACCATCCTTTAAGTATAAATTATACAGTCTATGGAAAACAAACTGGTATGATATTTTAATATTAACTTTTTAAGAATTCATCTTCAAAATTAGTTTACAAGTGCAAAATCAACCAAGTACTGGGTATAAAACAGTGGAACAAATTTTAAAATATATATGATACAAAGCACATATCTCAGTACCTATCAAGAATCTCTGAAATTATTTTTTAGATTTTGTCAGCAGCATCGGATCCATCAAAATAATAAATTTAAATGATTAGGACCCTCAATTGGCAATGATGAATTTTACCTGAGACCTATACTCCCAGAAAACCGAAAGTTAATGCAATCCTCCCACCTTTCTATGTTCTACAAAACAGCTTACTACAAACTATCCCTTCTCATATGAGGATAAGACTCACAAACACCCCCTCTTATCATTACTTATGTCATTATTTATGACAATACCAGACAGAGACTATCAAAATACTTTCTCTCATTAATGATTAGTTGAATTGTTTTATCCTCACTGAAAATCAGAACAAAATAGCCTGGCCTCATGCTAAAATATCCTATTCATCTAATCATACTACTCTTTCATCCCACTTACCCACACCTGGTTCTTTCCAGCCTTACTCCTCTCAACAAAAGAAAACCCCTGTTGCCTAACCCTTGAGATGCTCGTAAATCTTATGATCATAGCATTATCTCCATTGTAATAGTCCCCCTCCTATTTCAGTAGTCTCTTTCTTCTCTTGCAATAATTGTTTTGAATAATGTCTCTTTTACTAAGTCCAGATTTGTCTTTACTTAACAGATTTTGTTTTATTTGACACAATACTAGCCAAAAGAGATGGGAATAGGAAATCTACAAAGAAAAGGGGGCATAAAAACCTGAAGCACAGATATAGAGAAATTAATGTCTTTTATATTTTCTTTTGGTTTGGCTCCATATCATTAATTGCTTTATCTGCAATCTCTCACATAAGGTTAATTCTTTGATATCCTGAGAAATTATCCAAGGATCTTACCACTGAAAATACTCTCTTCATACACCACAAAAGATCTCTTGGTTCTTGGTATTACATTGGTTGCTGGGATGACAGTCCTATATATATATGTCCACTAAGCCCAAACATCATCACAGTTATTAGACAGTATCCTTATGGCTTTATTTATCTATGAATTATGACTGTGAGGTAATGTAAACTAGAAACTGTTAATGAATAAATACCTGGCAGAATAAATGTACTTCAGTTTCCATCTTTCTGTTCAAAGGTAAATTCTGCCCTTGAGAACTCAAAGGCCTTGATGAACAAGTGTGAATGGGCAATGATACAAAAGTATTTCCTGCCCAAAAAAGAGAAAGAAAATATCATATGCTTTCTTAGGAACCTTAAGTACTTATATTTACCTACCTAAACTTACCTCTTCATTGTAACACTCACTTCCGGTATAATAAATAATAAATTTCACCAACATAGACATGTGGACCAAAGCTAGAAAAAGCAGTTAGGAGATCACAAATCGCAGATCATCCAGTTCCCTAACCATACTGTTTGCAGTTTAAGGAGAAATAATGAAATCCTTTTTGAAATAAGAAAACCAATGATATTATTTATTCAAATAAACCCTGACAAGCAGAATTGCTAAAAAAGCAGTAATCACTCATGTTATTGAATGCTTACTGTTGCTAGCCATTATGATAAACACTTTGACATGAATTATTTCATTTATTCCTCACAACTACCCTCTAAGAAACTGTCATTATTGGTCAGATGCAGTGGTTCACACCTATAATCCCAGCACTTTGGGAGGCTGAGGAGGGAGAATCGCTTGAGGCCAGGGGTTCAAGAACAGACTGGGCAACATAACAAGACCCTATCTTTAAAAAAAATTAAATTAGAATTAAAGAAATTATTGTCCCTATTTTATGGATGGAAAAAATAAAGACTTGACAAAATCAAGTTACCCAAGGTCACATAGCCAACAAATAATGGATTCAGAATTTTGAATTCAAGCACTCTTAACTCCCAAACCCATTATATTCACCATCATACAACATTGCCTCGTAATACAATACTGTAAGCAAAAAATATTTTACCCTGATTTAAGAACAAAGATTTTCACATTATGTAAATGCAATAACAAATACTTTCCTAAAACTTTCACAATGTTTTTTACTCATAACCAAGTCACATTCGATAAGCTATTTATTACAGTGCTAGCTATACTACATTAATTGCTAGTTGCAATCATCAATGTCTTTTTCATCTTGTAAAGTTTAACTGCAAGTATTAATATTCTGTCTAATGGAGAAACAGTTCTATAAAATCATTTGTATTTATTTCTGATATATGTTACAGTAATTACTTTTGAATGTGGAATGTCCAACATTCCTGGAGTTCAAAATATGTTAAAAATAAAACTTCGTTAAGTACGCCCATCTCAGAGTACATCAGAAATCTGTACAGGTCTCTGTAACAAGGCATTCTATGTAACCCCTTCAGATCTTCTCTAACCAATTCGATCTCTAAACTACTTTCCATACTACTATCTTCTTTTTTTGGGGGGGGGGGGAACAGAGTCTCACCCTATCACCCTTGATAGAGTGCTATGGCGTCACAGCTCACAACAACCTCAAACTCTTGGGCTTCAGAGATTCTCTTGCCTCAGCCTCCCAAGTATCTGGGACTACAGGTGCTCACCTCAATGCCCAGCTATTTTTTTTTTTTTTGCTTAGCTGGCCCAGGCTGAGTTCGAACCCACCACCCTTGGTGTATATGGCTGGAGCCTTAATCACTATGCTATGGGCACCAAGCCCATAGTACTATCTTCACTGTTCTTATTGTCTTCATCAGTCAACTGATATTAATCATTTGCTTTGTATTTTTATTTTTCACATGTACAGCTGTTAGGTCAACTGTAGCCTAAATTTCTAAAGAACTATAACTGGTATCTTAGTCTTAAAATTACTTCTCACAGTATCAAGCACAATGAATGTATGTTTGCTTCTGTGAAATGTGTGTGTGTATTGTTTAAGGAAAGGTATAAAGGAGGGAGGAGGCTCGATACCTGTGGCTCAACAGGCTAAGGCACCAGCCACGTACACCTGAGCTGGTGGGTTCGAATCCAGCCCAGGCCGTTAAACAATAATGACGGCTGCAACCAAAAAATGGCCGGGCGTTGTGGCAGGTGCCTGTAGTGCCAGCTACTTGGGAGACAGAGGCAAGAGACTCGCTTGAGCCCAGGATTTGGAGGTTGCTGTGAGCTGTGATGCCACTGCACTCTATCCAGGGTGACAGCTTGAAGCTCTGTCTCAAAAAAAAAAAAAGGAGGGAGGAAAGGAATGAAGGGAAAAAGGAAGAGAAGGAAGGATAAATGAACGAATGATCACCTTATTAAACTATTCACCAGGCGTTCTTAAATCATCAAAGTATCTAACTAAGTAGAGTTGGCATGATTTAAATGAACCTTAAAAGTAACTTATTAATCTGATTACCAACAAATTGGCAGATTTTAATTTTATGGATAAATCACATATAAGCCTCTCCAAAATAAGAGAAAAAAAATAACATAGGATGTCTCTTCCCCATAACTCTGACAATAGAATTGTTTCTCAACCCTTTCATCCCATGATATATCTATGAATTTTCAGGTACCAATCAAGAAAAATGGACAGATATATCCCTCATCTCCAAGCATCTTTCCATTCATCTCTCCACATATGAATTTAACATATATGTATTGCATGCCTATGAGCTGCTAGGCTTTCTTCCAGGCTCTGGAAAGAAACAGAAAGAAAAATCTGACTTCATGGAGCTTACGTTTTTCTAGATGGAAAGAGAGACGATAAAATGGAAAAATAAGTAAAAAGTAGATTGTATGTTACCTGTCATAAGTACCAACAAAAAAAGTAAAAAGGGAAGGGAATATGAAGGGTCATATTGGGAACCATTAGGGCAGCCAAGATAAACCAGACTAACAGGGAGAGTTCTGAACACAGAACTAAAGGAACTAAAGTAGAGAGATGCTGATTAATATCTTAGGGAAGAATATTACAGAGAGAAAACTAACTACAAAGGCACTGAGGCAATAAGTAGCCTGAAGGTTCAGGAATAGTAGGAAGGCCCGTGAGGCTGAAGCACAGACAGCAAAGTGAAAGGAGGAGAGAGATCAGAGAGGTTAAGGGAGGAAGACAGATCATGCAGACCCCTAGTAAGAACTTTTGCTTGCACTCTGAAGGTGTGGGAAGAATTGAAGAATTGTGAGCAGAGGAATGACATGATCTGAAGTCCTTTCTGAAAGGATTACTCTGATCAATGTGAGGAGAAAAATCAGGTGGGTCTGGTTTCTGGATTCCACGTGAAGGTACTTTAAGAGTAGGCAGAGTTCATGCCAAGGCGGGTGGATCACCTTAACTCAGGAGTTCAAGACCAGCCTGAGCAAGAGTGAGACCCCCCCCCCACCCCCCGTCTCTACTAAAAATAGAAAAACCTAGCCTGGCTGTAGCGGGCACCTGTAGTCCCAGCTACTCTGGAAGCTGAGGCAGGAGGATCGCTTAAAAGCCCGCGGCACTCTACGCAGGGTGACAGAATCTGTCTCAAAAAAAAAAAAAGTGAGTAATCAACTGTGGCAAGGCCGCTGTTAGGTCACTTAAGCACGGAATGCCTCGCTAGATATTGCAACAAGGTGGACACCGACACCCTTGAAAGGACCCACTGAAACGGCGCCCTTGGAGTACGAAAGAGAACCGCGGAGAGAAACGAGAAAGCCAGCAGAGGCGCCTCTCCCACGGAGTTATGTTGTAAAAGCAACGAGAAAAATAAGGTAGCGGCTGAAGGGAAAACGGAGTCGTAAGGGGTTACGATAAGAAAAATGAGGTTATTTTCCCTGAGAGGTGACTCCACAAGACATCCCTTCACAAAGCACTTGGTCTTCTTCCCTCACAAGCCGCCCCTCACTCACTCTCCCGCTTTCCCTCCTAACGGAGAGCGGACGCCCATTAGCAGCAATTTGGCTCACGTCTGCGGCTACCCCACCCCAGCGTCGCGTTGGTTCAATACTGAGCGACCCGCCGCCCCCTCAGGGCCACAGGCTCTCGCAGAGGCGGCCGGCCTCTCAGTGTTTGTTAAACAAACCCCTCTGCCTCCCACTCGTCGCTTCACTGTTCCTTCCTGGAAGCTTCCTTCACCCAGGTCCATAACGGTGCACCTTTGTTACCCTGTTCTACCGGCTGCACGCTCGGCTTCTCTTCCCGTCTCCCCTTAAGTCTCATCTCGCCTCCCTGCCCACGACCCCTAGGGGTCCCACTACCAGACTCCCGGGAGCCCCTCCCTCTGTCTCTCCCCGTCTTTCCCTCAGTCTAAAGTGCTCGCGCTCTCCGCGGTCGCCTGGACCTCGCCCCTGGGCCGCGCCACACCGGGATCCCTCCACCCGTGTCCGGCTCGTGGGCAAGCGCGGCCCCGCCCCGCGGTCACCTGACCAGGCCTGACGCTCCGCCCACACGGCCGCCGGCCTGGGGCGGGCACCAGACCCTGGCGGGCGCGCCAGCTCTTCAGCTGTCTCCGCCCCGGAGACCCGAGGCGCCGGGAGCTGCTGAGCTCAAAGCCTCCTCCGCGCCGACCTTAAAGCCACGCGGCCGCGCTCCGCCGCGCCACCTCATAAGGGCCTGTGACCTCACCGCGCACCATGGACACGCGGGGCGGCGCTCCTGTCCGCGCTTTTTCCTGCCTGCTCTCTCTACTCTTCCTGCTGCTCCGTTCATTCTGGGGTACGCTGTCCCTCCAGGGTCTGACCCCACTTCAATTTTGCGTTCGATCCTTCCCCTGATTGCCTCCGCCCTCCCTTCTAACTTACTCCATCCTACTGGTCTCTGCTGCTCGATAATGGGCAGCAGGTCAGGACCGTTCGTCCCGCTACTTGGCTGAAATTAGTCCCAGGCTGCCTTTCAGATACTGACACTTCCTTGGGGAACAGATAGTTTGGTTCTTTTATTTGTTTTTTCGTTTGTTTTAACTTTTCATGTATCCTGCAGGGGAACTGATTGATGTTGGCAAAAAAAAAAAAAAAAAAGGCAAAGCGATTTTTCCCGGCTTTCCTCAGGTAGTGTGGCCCTAAAACGTTGTATAAATTCAATTCGGTGGAATTGATCATTTTTAGGGCTTGCTAAAGTTGTAACTGCCAAATAAAGAGCGTTTTGGAAAATATTGTCCCCAAATGGCCCATGATTTAAATCTTTTCTTTACAAATGTATCTATAAAATTCGTTCACGTGGATTAATCCAACAGAATTCATTATCTACTTTGTGAACAACATAGACAAATACATACAAATCCTGTGTATTTACTGTATACGCTTAGGAAAATTATGCTGAGTCTCGATTTTCTCATTCTTCCAAAAATGTACATGCAGTGCTCAATAAATTTTGCAATATTTAATTCCTTCATTAATACTATGCTCATTAATTTCTTAAACCCTGGTTTGTAGGCATTTTTAGTACACTCATTGTCATGTTATTATTGTTATTATAATAATTTGTTATTTACTTGACAAATCATAATTTGTATATATTTATGGAGTACAATGTATTTTAATATATGTATACAATATGAAATGACTGAATCATTTCACCACCTCAGTTTTTATGGTGAGATATCTAAAATTTATTCACTTAGTAATTTTGAAATACACATTATTATTAATAGCCACCATGGTATGCAATCAATCTCAAAAACTTATTCCTCTTTTCTAACTGAACTTTGTGTCCTTTGAACAGGATTTCCCCATACCTCTCTTCCATTCTCTCCCCACCCTGGCAGGTTCTGGTAGCCACCATTCTACTCTCTACTTCCATGAGTTTGACTTTTTAAGATTGCACATATAAGTGAGATCAGGTGGTATTTGTCTTTCTAGGCCTGGCTTACTTCATTTAGCATAATCTAAGTTCATCTAATTGTCACAAATGACAGAATTGCCTTTTTTGAGGTTGAATAATATTCCATTGTGTATACATAGTATAAACCATTTTCTTTATGCATCCACTGATGGATACAAGTTGATTCCACAGGGAGGCTACTGTGAATAATGCTGCAGTGAACATGGAAGTGCAACGATCTCTTCAACATACTGATTTCAGTTCCTCAGGATGTATACCCAAATTTGGGATTATTGGATCATACAGAAATTCAATTTTTAATTTTTTGTAGAACTTTCATTTTGTTTTCCGTAGTGGCTGTACTATCTGACATTCACACTAACGGTATATAAATGTTCTCTTTTTCTCTATATCCTTGCCAACACTTAATTTTTCATCGTTGGGAGAATAGCCACTAACAGGCATATCCTAACAGGTGTCAGCTGATTTCTCATTGTCATTTTAATTTACATTTACATAATAATTAATGATGTTGAATATTTTTTCACAAACCTATTGGCTATTTGTATGTCTTCTTTTGAGAAATGTCTGTTAAAATTCTTTGCCTACTTTTTAATTGGGTTACTTGTTTTCTTGCTATTGGCTTGAGTTCTTGAGTTCTTTATATATTTTAGACCTTATCACATTTATAGTTTGCAAATATCTTCTTTTTTTTTTTTGTAGAGACAGAGTCTCACTTTATCGCCCTGGGTAGAGTGCCATGGCGTCACACTGCTCACAGCAACCTCCAGCTCTTGGGCTTAAGCGATTCTCTTGCCTCAGCCTCCCTAGTAGCTGGGACTA
>CAUYON010012033.1:0-14190 GCA_963573935.1 Arctocebus calabarensis | reverse complement strand
GATTTGCATTTCTCTGATGATTAAGGATGATGAGCATTTTTTCATGTGTCTGTAGGCCATGTACCTGTCTTCTTCAGAGAAGTTTCTCTTCAGGTCCCTTGCCCACCCTGAGATGGGATCACTTGTTCTTTCTTGGTAATTTTTGAGTTGTCTGTATATTCTGGTTATTAAACCTTTGTTGGAGACATAACCTGCAAACATCTTTTCTCATTCTAAGGGCTGTCTGCCTGCTACACTTACTGTGTTCTTGGCTGTGCAGAAGCTTTTTAGTTTCATCAGGTCCCAGTAGTGTATTTTTGATGCTGCTTCAATTGGGGGGGGTGGTCCTCCTTATAAAATATTCACCCAGGCTAATTCCTTCAAGAGTTTTCCCTGCACTTTCTTCTAGTATTTTTATAATTTCATGTCTTAAGTTTAAATCTTTAATCCAGTTAAATCTTTACTCTTAATGGTGAGAGGTGTGGGTCCAGTTTTAGTCTTCTACAGGTCGCCAGGCAGTTCACCCAGTACCATTTGTTAAATAGGGAATCTTTTCCCCACTGAATGTTTTTAATTGGCTTATCAAAGATCAAATAACAAAGTAGCTGGGTTCATCTCTTGGTTTTCTATTCTGTTCCATACTATTTCTCTGTTTTTGTTCCAGAACCATGCTGTTTTGATCACTATCGATTTACAGTATAGTCTGAGGTCTGGTAGCATAATTCCTCCTGCTTTGTTTTTATATCTGAGTAATGTCTTGGCTATTCGTGTTTTTTTCTGATTCCATATAAAACGAAGTATTTTTTTTTTTTGAGATCTTTAAAGTATGACAATGGAACTTTAATAGGGATTGCATTAAAATTGTATATTGCTTTGGGTAGTATGGACATTTTAACAATGTTGATTCTTCCCAGCCATGAGCATGTTTTCCATTTGTTAACATCTTCAGCTATTTATTTTCTTAGAGTTTCATACTTCTCTTTATAGAGATCTTTCACGTCCCTTGTTAGGTAAACTCTCAAATATTTCATCTTCTTTGGCACTACTGTGAATGGAATAGAGTCATTGACTTTTTTTCAGCTTGACTATTATTGGTATATATAAAGGCTACAGATTTATGAGTGGTGATTTTGTAACCTGAGACACTGCTGTATTCCTTGATCACTTCTAAGAGTTTTCTAGAAGAATCCCTGGTATTTTCCAGATATACAATCATATCATCTGCAGAGTGAAAGTTTGATCTCTTCTGAACCTATATGGATACCCTTGATCGCCTTTTCTTCCCTAATTGTGATGGCTAAAACTTCCATTACAATGTTAAAAAGCAGTGGAGACAATGGGCAACCTTGCCTGGTTCCTGATCTGAGTGGAAATGATTTCAGCTTAACTCAATTAAATACGATACTGGCTGTGGATTTGCTGTAGATTGTGTCTATTATTTTAAGAAATGTCCCTTCTATACCAATTTTCTTAAGTGTTCTAATCATGAAAGGATGCTGGATATTATCAAAAGTTTTTTCTGCATCAATTGAGAGAACCATATGGTTTTTGTTTTTTAATTTATATGATGACTTATATTTATAGATTTACGTCTATTGAACCAGCTTTGAGACCCTAGGATAAAATCCACTTGGTCATGGTGTATAATTTGTTTTATGTGTTGCTGGATTCTGTTTGTTAGGATCTTGTTGAATATTTTTGCATCTGTGTTCATTAGTGATATTGGTCTATAATTTTCTTTTCTTGTTGGGTCTTTTGCTTCATAGAATGTGTTGGGTAGTATTCCCTCTTTTTCTATATTTTGGAAAAGGTTGAGTAATATTAGTACTAGTTCCTCTTTAAAGGTTTGGTAGAATTCTTAGTGAAGCCATCTGGTCACAGGCTTTTCTTTTTAGGGAGATTTTGTATAGCTGATGCTTTTAAAGAACTTGATATAGGCTGTTCAAAATTTACCCTTGATTCTGGCTAAGTCTTGGAAGGTGGAGTGCGTCCAAGTATTGGTCAATTTCCTTCAGATTTTCATGTTTCTAAGAATAAAGTTTCTTGTCATATTCATTAAGGATTTTTTGAATTTCTGAGGAATCTATTGTTATTTTGCCTTTACCATTTCTAGTTGATGAAATTAGAGATTTTACTCTTTTTATCCTGGTTAGGTTACTCAAAGGTTTATCTATTTTATTGACCTTTTCAAAAAACCAACTTTTAGATTTATTTATCTGTTGTATAATTCTTTTGTTTTCCATTTCATTTAATTCTGCTCTAATTTTGGTTATTTCTTTTCTTCTGCTGGGTTTGGGATTGGAATTTTTTTCCTTTTGCAGTTGCTTGAGATGTCCCTTAAGTTGTTTACTTCCTCTCTTTCCATTCTCTTGAGGCTTGCAATGCTATAAATTTCCCTCTTAGGATTACCTTTGCAGTATCCCAGAGGTTCTGATAATTCATGTATCCATTATCAAATTGCCTTTTTAATCTCATCTATGACCCAGCTATCATTCAGCATAAGGTTACTTAGCTTCCATATTTTTGTATGACTATACAGATTCCTGAGGTAACTAAACCAGGAACTAAAGGTTACTGAGTTCACCTTTAATTCCATGGTGGCCCGAGAAGATGCAAGGAATAATTTCTATTCTTTTAAATTTGCTGAGGTTAGATTTATGACCTAAAATGTGATCAATTTTGGAGTATGTTTTGTGGGCTGATGAGAAGAATATGTATTCAGCTTTGTTAGGATGAAATGTTCTGTAGATGTCTGTTAAATCCAGATGTTGAATGGTTAAGTTTAAGTCTAAAATTTATTTGCTTAGCTTCTTATTGGAGGGTCTATCCAACACTGCTAAAGGCGTGTTAAAATCTCTGACTATTATGGAGCTAGAGGACATCAAGTTGCTCATGTCTGTTAGAGTCTCTCTTATTAATTGAAGTGCATTCTGGTTGGGTACATAAGTGTTAATAATTTAAATCTCATCATGTTAAGTGTTACCTTTAACTTATATGAAGTAACCTTCCTTATCTTTCCTTACTTTTGTTGGTTAAAAGCCTATTGTATCTAAAAATAAAATTGCAACACCTGCTTTTTTCTAATTTCCATTTGCTTGAAATATAGATAAGTATCCTTTTACCCTGGGTCTATATTTATCTTTTAAGGTAAGATGAGATTCTTGTCTGCAGCAGATATCTGGTCTGAATTTTTGTATCCAGTCAGCCAACCTGTGCTTCTTTAGAGGACAGTGTAAGCCATTCACATTAATTGAGAATATTGATAAGCCTGGTAGAATTTTGGGTATCAAGATTTTCAAAAGTCCAGTAGACATTTTTAATCCTTTTGCCACTGTGAAAGTTGGAATTTGATCAAAAGTTTCTGAGTGAGTTTTACTTTTGTGGTGGAAGATTGCGCTGGTCATTATGGAGGATAGGTCTGAGAATATCCTGGAGAGCTGGTTTAGTTATGGCAAATTTCTTCCACATGTGGATGTCATTAAAGTATTTAATTTCTCCATCATATATAGGATCCTGGGTTGAAAGTTATTTTGTTTTAGGACATTAAAAGTCAATGACCACCTTCTTCTAGCTTGAAAGGTTTCAGCAGAGAGATCTGCCATCATTCTAATATTCTTCCCCTGTACTTTATGGTTTTCTTCCATCCAGCTGCTTGAAGAATTTTCTCTTTCATGTTAACTTTAGTGAAGTTAATTATGGTGTGCCTAGGAGATACCTTGTTCGGGTTGAGTAGTGCTGGGGTTCTAAAACTGTCTGCTATGTGAATTTCAGAAACTCTTGGCATGTCTGGAAAGTTCTTCTTCATAATCTCATGAAGTAGAGCTTCTGTGCCTTGTGAAGCCACTTCGTCACCTTCAGGGATTCCTATAAGGCAAATATTAGTTTTCTTCGAATTGTCCCAGAGCTCTCTGAGGGAATGATGCGTTTTTGCTCTCCATTTCTCTTCCTCTTTGAGAGTTTGAGAGCGTTTAAAAGCTTTGTCTTCAATTTCAGAAATCCTTTCTTCTTGCTCTATTCTGTTCCTGAGGGATTCTACTGTATTTGAGGGCTGCAAATTCTTGTCTCAATGTGTCATAATCTTTGGTGATTTTGTCTTTGAGTTCATTGAATTCTCGAGACAACTTTTGAAATGCTCATTGAATTTCTAATTCCAACTTCATCTCCATTCTATTAATCTTATTTGCAATCCAAACTATGAATTCAATTTCTGTCATTTCAGCCATTTGTTTGTGTCTGCCATATCATTCCTTGGGGGAGGGGGGGTTGATCTAGTCTGGTTATTCATGTTACCAGAGTTTTTCCGCTATTTCCTCCCCATGATTATTTTACACCATTTGGCTAGATGGGCAGATAAGGTGAAGTTGGATTGGGGGGCTCCTGGAGTAGTGATTAACTAACCCTTTGCCAAAGAGCTAGGACTTGTGTCTGTGCCTTTTCTACTAGAGCTTTGCAAAGGACCCGTACATAGCCATGGCCTGAGACACTGGGGACTTACTTAGTATGGTGGGGCTAAGAGGCTCTGTCTTGTTTTCAGCTGCTCTCTGTCCTTCCCTAGTGAATCTGTTACTCTGGGTTGAAGTCTCAGCTGTGGAGAAATACCATCAATTAAGTCACCCTGCCCCCTATGGGTGAGAACTAGAAACAGAAAATCAAACCTTCCCACACTCACACACCCAGTGTACCTCTGGGTGTCCAGTGTACCTCTTGGATAGTCCTCTGGTGATTGGTCCAGTTTAAGAGGTCCAAATCAATTGTCCCAGTCAGCACCCAGTCTCAAGTGGGAGAGTTCAAAAGGTCTCCGGCAATTATATAGCAAGGGTCTGCTGGCAGCTCAAGTATGATTCATTCTGATGCTCCGTGGAGTCAGAAGGACCCCCCCTAGCAAACGAATTAGTCTGGGAAGGTTGATGCCTCCTTCCCCACCTTGCACCTCTGTCATGCCCAGTCACTGGTAACCCCCCAGGGCTTTGACCCAGTTCCCTCCAGTGAGCAGATGCTCCAGGGGTTTGAGCCTGCCTGAGTCACAGGGAGATCTATGTCTCCTCAGCCAGGCCTCTGCTCTCTGCTACCATCCAGCAGGTGGAGCTGAGGCCTGACAACCACGGGTGGTTAATGGAAGCTGGGGCAGTTCACTCAGTTTCAGCCCTGCTCCTGATTGATGTTGCTGACTCTTGTATTTTCTGAGAATTTGTGGTGCTATCTTGGCTATATTCCCCTGCAGACCAGACACTATTTGAGTTCACAGAAACTGCAACTCAGCCCCTGTCTGTGCTGCTGCCCAGCGCTGGGTTGTCTGTCTCCACTGCAGTCTGTTGGGGCAGGTGCAGTTGAGAGCTCACAATCAGCAATCAGTTCCAGCCCCGCCCACCTACTCCTGTCTTAGGTATGATCCCCTGGGGGCCGGGTGCTTCTTAGTCTCACGAAAGCAGTCCTTTGGCTGAGCCCCCCCCTGGGAGGATGCTGTCTCTGTGTGTGCATCTTCTCTTCTCCATCCCCACCGTGCTCAGCCCAGGCAGGTGCCACCTCAGGCGTACCCTTTACTCACAGGGCCTGCATTTCCTTCCCAGGTGTGCTCCACCAGTGTCCGCCACTGGTTGGAGAAGTTGCCTGGCTCAGGTGTACCCTTTCCTCCCAGGGCCTGCATTTCCTTCCCAGATCTGCTCCACCTGCGTCCGTCACTTGTTGGAGAAGTTGCCTGGCTTCCTCTGGTTGCCCAGAGAGGCAGGGAGTGTCTGTCCAAAATATCCCCAGGGGTGTGAGCCCTATTGTTCCTGTAGCTGCTGCTGCTGCTCTGTGCCAGGGGCCATTGCCTCTCTCTGCCCCACACGGTTCCTTCAGTCCACCATCTTC
This sequence comes from Arctocebus calabarensis, assembly GCA_963573935.1. Classification (NCBI taxonomy): domain Eukaryota; kingdom Metazoa; phylum Chordata; class Mammalia; order Primates; family Lorisidae; genus Arctocebus; species Arctocebus calabarensis. The sequence goes on along the minus strand of CAUYON010012033.1, from coordinate 8,361 downwards.
TCCCGACTCCCATGCTGCAGAATCAGCACAGAGCAGCAACAGCCCATGACCTATCCACACCTCTCGAGAAAATGCTCAAGAATCTGGATTCCATGGGCGACAGGCTTCCAGACCTCAGGGTGAGAGTGGAGGGGAGTGCTGGGAGTTCTGACTTTCAGGGAGAGAATATATACAGTTTTATGCCTAGCAGGAGAGTGCCATGGCACCCTAGTAGGGGAAGGAGGTGCCGTTTTCAGAGGATCTCTCTGGTGGGATAAAATGGGAGGATGTTTGAACTCTGCTCACTTGTTTGTAGGAAGTATACTGTAAGCCGTTCTCATGGGGGAGGGAAACTCCTGTTCACTTGATGATGGATTTTATACCTATTGTTTGTATCCTTGAGGTCACAGCTCACCTCAGCAGGGTTGATGTGAGTTCTTCAGCTTTTTCTCTTGGCTCAGCTCCAAACCATCCGCTTACTTGCTAAACTTCTGTCCTTTAACTCTCCTTATGGATGGGAGCCTCTGTGGTAAAGCTGGCTCCAGTCAGCCACCTTGCTTCGCCTCCCCTCACTCCCATAACTTCTTATCCCGTCTCCCCATTCTTCCCTCCATCTCCCACCTCATGCCTAAGGGGGTGGTGCAGGGACTCTGCAGCCATCTCAGTGTTACCTCTACTATGGGCTGAATTGTGACCCCCCTCCAAAAGAGGTTGACATCTTAAACCCCAGTACTTATGAAGGTGACCTAACTAGGAAGTAAGTCCTGCAGATGATCAGCTTAAGTTCAAGGTGACCGTAGTGCCTAATAAGAGGAAATTTGGATAGAATTATGCTCACTAGAAGCAGGCAAAGACCAGAGATGTGTTGACACATCTACAAACAAATGCTGAAGATTGCCAGCAAACCGCTAGCCACGAGGATAGAGGCATGGAACAGATGTTCACTCAAAGCGTTAGAGAGGCACCAACCCTGCCAGCACCCTTGATTTCAGACTTCTGACCTCCAGAACCATCAGAGAAGAAATTGTTGGTGTTTCAGCCACCCAGTTTGTTGTACTTGTTATCCAGCCCTCGGAAACTAATACAAGCTCTTACTCAACAGCTAATAAATAATTTCTCCCTATTTCATAGCATAAAAGATTTGGGGCAGCTTATACTGCCTAAACTCCCAAATAATAAAACAATGATGAAATGAGTAAATAGTTTGGAGGTTATGGAACGTGTGCATATAAATAGAAAAGCTATATTAGGAAAAAATAAGAAGGTTAGTTTGATACAGTTGAGCTTCCAGCTTCTCTGTGGTTTGGAAATCAAAATGAAAGGAGTTACATGTTTGGTCATGAAAGTTTTTTTGTTATGAAAAAGAAACAATTACAATTCTTTGGGTGAAGTAAAACTTTTCTTAGCCCTGATTTCTGAAAGCAGTGCTCAACTTCACAGTAGACAATCCACTCAGTGATACTTCTTTGCCAAATTCTTTATATAATCCATGCACAAATATATACCTATAATATAGTCTGCAACTCCCAACTTGAAGCTGTTACTTGTGTCCATCTAACTTTCTGTTTCTTAGAGTTATTTTATCAAATCTGATAAACATAAGGAAACTAAATTAGCATTATAAAAATGTAAGGACAGGCATGCTTCATTTTTATAAACAGTGGTCTAATTATATCTGATCTACTTGCTACATAAGTATTTGCCATCTCCTCAAAAACCCAAAAGAACCTGGCCAGATTAATCAGCTGTCACCTCACAGTAGAAAAAGATTCCTGTTGTTTTTCTTTATATCATTTTGAGTTATGCTGAATATATCAATCAGTTTTACTCTGGAATTTCATTACATTTTCTAATGCAATATAAGAATTTAATGAAAAATAATACGTTCACTGATAGCAGCTCTGCAGTTCCTTTTGACATTGTCACATAATGTCAAAGTCATGTATGTCACTGTCATACTGCAGAAGTGTGGGTTGGGTTGAGATCAGTCCAAATGAAACACTTACTGTCTAGTCTGGGAAAACCCAACCCAATGTATGAAAATAAGATGGACATTGCATTCAGATACCCAGTGATGGAGACACTGTTTTGAGGAGCGGTCTGTTTCAGATATAAACAATCTGTCAGCGTCTACTGTTAAAGAAAGCAGATGTCAGACTCCTGAAACTTACTGATTCTGCCTACCAGAGTCGCATGAAAGAATGAAATTCTTTTTAAGTAAATATAAGTCATTAAACCATTTTAAGGAAAATATTCAGAAAATAATTAATCAAGCTCTTTGGGGCAATACAAATCAGATTCTACTTCAACAAATTCCAAGAGAGTGCCCAAATTATTTTGCTGTACCAAAAGCATAGCAAACATATGGTACATAATCAATTTTGTTTTGTCTTTGATTTGTTAATACTCTCCTAAGATGATAATGGGAAAATTTTTTTTGAGAATTTCTCTTTTTCTGTTCTACCAAATATGAAATTTCTCATTTTTTTTCTCAGTTGTTGCCATTCCCAAATTGATTTTTTTTAATGTTGAATATTGTACCTAGCTCAGTTAAATTTCTGGTCCTATAAATAGCAACTATGACCACTTTTAAAGAAAGGGCTTGGGACATAGAGGTAAATAGCTGAACTTGGTAATAACAATGAAGTCATAGTCTAGTGTGAGAACATGGTCTGGATGATAAATAAGGGACCCATAGCTGTGCCCCTACAAGAGTCATATGATGACTTGTTATTTCATATTTCTCTCCAAGATTTCCAAGAGATGTGGTATCAAAATCACAAATACCATTTGTAGGACTTCAAAGTCTAAGAATCATTTTAACTTAGAAGATATTAAATGTCCTAATAGGGGAATGTTGGAATGGTTAATATTTATGAGCAGCTTTTGCCCTGTACACTGGAGATCTTAGCTGTTTCTTTTGTTTTACAGTTGGAATTCAGAAAGAGAAGAGTGTGGAAAAGCCTCCTCTGTGTGTATGTTTGAAATTTGGAAGGACAAATAGAAATCACATTAAGAGTTCACATACTGAGGCCTCTATATTATACACACCAGGTGGGAAAAACACAAACTGTTTTCCCCATGCTCTCACACCACAGCCATCGGCACAGAAAATGTCTGTGACCAGACATGTGGCGATCTCTCTCCACCAACAAGCCACAGTGGATTCTGCTCTGCTGCTGGCCTCTACCCTGGGTCTCTGACGGGTACCAGTCTGTGGCCTGTTAAAGACCCGGCCACACAGCTTCACTGCCTGAACCCCATTTCCTCTCCCACCACCCGACCCACGCCCAGGTATGCGGGAAAATTGTCTACTGTGAAACCAGTCCCTGGTGTCAGAAAGGTTGAGAACTGCTGCTATAGTGGACAGCAGTTGAGTGTCCTATGAGACTGCCCACACTACCTGGGTAGAGGCATGGTCACATCCTACGTGCTGAGGGCTCAGCCCCACAGGACTGCCCGCCCCCCCCTTCTGCTGGCAGGTGCAAGGCCCAGGTTGTTTTACTTTGCTTCTGACCGACCAGCTATAAATTGGGACTCCCACATCCCCCTTCTTGGGTTCAACTGCTTTCCTAGAGCAGCTCACAGAATTCAGGGAAACACATATGCACATTTATCGCTTATTATAAAGGATATTATAAGGCAAAGTATGGGGTAAGGAGCATGGAGCTTCCATACCTTCTTGAGGAACCTCTGTGTGTCTGGCTTTCTGGAAGCTCTTGGAACCCAGTGTCTTTTTTGCTTTTTTATGGAGGCTCTGTTACATTGGCATGACTAAACCATTGGTGATCAACTTCACCTTCAGTCTCTTTCCCCGTACAGGAGGCTGAGGGTGGGGCTGAATGTCTTAGCCTTTTAATAGTAATGTGTTCTGTCTGAGCAGTCCCCATCCTGGAACTACCTGGGGGCTACCAGCCACCACTTAACTCATTAGCATACAAAACGACATCACCGTGGAGATTCTGAGGATTTTGAAACTGATTGAAGACTGAATATATTTTATAGTATCATAGACACATGTAGTTCAGTTTTTCTACTTGAAGTTATTTCAACCTAAGTTACCCCATTTTTCCCTTGTGTGTTTCCTTCCTATAGCTCTGTCTAATAGAGAAGAACATTGGAGAAAAATAACTTTTGCTTGATCAGTGTGAACTGAGCCATTCATTTTCTGAGTCTTCAACTGCAAGATGGATTACTTTATCTCATCTTTTTAGAACTTTTTCTTAATCGATGTATCTCTTCTTTTGAATGAAGTATAGCATATTAAGTAGTACTCTTGAAAATTCTTGACATATTTATAGGTAGCAATTACTGTACCTTCTCTTACCCTTTATTAATTTTGCTTGTTTGAGCTGAAAAGAAGTCGATGCAGAAAACATGTGTTGTATCTTATTTCTTTTTGTGAATATAGTGCTTTTTATTTTCATGTATTTTATGTATCGGTATCATCTTTATTACTCTGTTGCATTCCATTAAATGGACAAATTGCACATTCTCGTGTTGTTGAAGATAGATTATTCCATCCAGGAGCTATTACAAATGAAGTTGCTGTAAACATTCTGGTATCTGTCTTTTGGTGGGTATGCACATTGATTTCTCTTGGGTCTATATGTGGAAGTCGTTACTGTAGATAGATAGATTTAGTTTTGGTCTGTACTGTGAAACCGTATTATAAAGTGTTTGAGCTGGTTTATGTTTGAATTGACAATATCTGTGAGAGTTCCACGTGCCCCACCTCCTAACCAGCATTTAATATTGTCATTATCTTTAATTGCAGTCATTATGGTTGATGTAAAGTGGTATCATATTATGGTTTTTATATGTATATTCATGGTTTTTTAAATAATTTTATTAAATCATAATTATGTACATTGGTGCAATCATGGGGCACAATGTGCTTACTTCATATACAATCAAAAATATTTTGATCGTACTGTTAGAGATAGCCTTCATAGCATTTTCTTAATCGCTATATGAAGACATTGATATTCTACATTTAATAAGTTTCACCAGTACCCTGCTAAGATGCACCATAGGTGTGATCCCACTAATTGATTCAGCACATTTTCATAGGCCTCGTCTGTTTCAATATCCTTTTTTTGAACCCAGTGTTAACATTTTTTATCCTTTTAAAAATTGTCTTGTTTGTCTTTTTTATTGATTTGGAAGGCATCTTTAGATGTTCTGGTTACAAGTACTTTGTTATAGACTTATGTTGCAAACATGTTCCTCTTCTCTGTGGCTTGGCTGTTTTCTTAATGATGTCTTTGGCTGAACATAAGTTTGTGATTTTGGTAGAGTGTAATTTATAATTTTATCTTTTGTGATTAGTTATTTCTGTGCTCTGTCCATTAAAACTTTGCCTATCCCCAATCATAAAGATATTTTCCCAGTTTTCTTCCAGAACCTTAATATTTTAGTTCTGCATTTTAGGTCTGTGATGCACCTGAACATTTATTTTTAGGTCTGTGATCCACTTGAAATTTATTTTTGATTATGATACATGATAGGAGTTGAGTTTTGTTTTTTCCATACAGGTAACTGGTTGTTATAGCACCACTTACTGAAAAGATGGTCCTTTTCACCCACCACTTTGCAAGAGCTCTACATCATAAACTGTATACCTGTAGATTTATTACAGGTATAATACAGTCTATTATAATATAGTCTATTACAGGTATAATACAGTCTATATTATAAAACAGTCTATTTAGTCTATTACATTATAGTCTATTATAACAGACTGCATTGTAATACAGTCTATTTAGTCTATTACATTCCTCTGGTCTATATCAGTGGTTATAAACCTGTGGGTCACAACCCCTTTTTAACAATGAAAATACATTGCGGCATTAGGAAGGTTGAGAACCTCTGGTCTATATTTAGGTCTTTGGTCATTATCATACTCATCAAACTTTCTTTATCTGTTCAAGATTGTTTTTGCTATTCTAGATCATTTCTACTTCATATAGATTTTGCAGTCAGCCTGGCAATCACTTCCTCACATCTCCCAACCCCCCACCAAAAAAATTCTGGGGTTTTGAATACTATTGCATTAAACCTGTAAAGGAGTTTGTTGGAAACTGACATCTTAACAACAAATCAAGTCCACTGGTCTGTGAACTTGGAATAACATCTCTATTCATTTAGCTCATTTATTTTACTGATATATTCTATTTTGGAGTAAAGGTCTTATGCATTTTTCATTAGATGTATTATATTTATTTCTAGGTATTTGATGTCTTTGATACTATGCTAAATGGTATTCTTATTCCAATCTTATTTATCTTATTGTATGAAATTTATGTGTGAATTACAATTAATTTTTTGTGTATTAGCTAGCACCCTTACGGTGCTTAATTGTAGTTTCTTTTGTATTTTCTATGATAATGTTGTGTGTGAATAATGATAGTTTTAGTTCTTCATTTACAATCTTCATTTTCATGTACTTACTACAATGGTAAAACCTCATTTATAGTGTTGAACTTGTTATACTGGACATCTTCATCTTATTCCCATCCTCAATAGCTCATTCTATTGTCAAACCATATTTTGTACTTGGTAAAAATATAACAATAGGTATTTGGGCATTTCAAATTTAACTGAAAGTTTTTTTTGACATCTGAATGATTCCCCACCCCAAAGGATATTTTATAACAATCGTTCCATTGTTTAGAAAGCAAATACTTATATTTCAGAATATCTTTGTATTTTACTTTTAGTTCTTGAAAATATTTGTTTGGAAGGCAAAATTTATGAACTATAATGTTTTAAAGCCTATCAGTTCATTTGGGATTTATCCTATATTTGCTTTAAATTACAAACAATTTTTTTTTTTTAAGAGACAGAGTCTTACTTTGTCGCCCTTAGTAGAGTGCTGTGGTATCACAGCTCACAGCAACCTCCAGCTCTTGGGCTTAGGTGATTCTCTTCCCTCAGCCTCCCGAGTAGCTGGGACTACAGGTGCCTGCCACAATGCCCGGCTATTTTTTGTTGCAATTTGGCCGGGGCTGGGTTTGAACCCACCACCCTCGGTATATGGGGCCAGCACACTACTCACTGAGCCACAAGTGCCGCCAAAATTACAAACAATTTTTATATAATTTTTTTCTTCTCTACAATAAGAGCATAAATTCAAGGAAAACAAGGATTTGTATTACGTTTTTTTGAATCTCTTAAGACAACTAGACAAAGGCTTGTCTCAATGAAAATATTTTTATTGCTTTAGACAAAAGTCCATTACTATTCTCAAACTTGAAATTGCATTATATTTTAAAACCACCATTTAAATGGGTCTGCATTTTGCCATAATATTGCTGTAGTAAACATTCAAAGTCTTTTCAAGATTGATTTCTTCTGGAGAAGTAACTTAGTTCATTCTGTGTTGGTACAGAATAATCCCTGGAACTGGGTAATTTATAAAGAAAAGAATTTATATAGCTCACAGCTGTGTAGGCTGAGTTCAAGGGCATGACCCTGGCTTCTGACAGGGGCTTCTATGCTGCATGGTCACATGACAGAGAAGGTCAAAGAGGAAATAGATTTGTGAAAATGGGGAGAAACCTGGGAGGCATCTTAGCTTTGTCACACCCACGCTAGTGAGCACTAATCCATTTACTCAGGAGATGATCAATCTGGGAAGAGCAAGAATTCCTCCTTTACGGGAGAATAGTGCCAGGCCGTTCACGGAGGACCTGTCTCCATAGCTGGACCACCTCCTCCAGGGCTCCGCTTCCTGCACTGCCCCACCAGGGATCAAATACCAGCGTGAGTTGTGGTGGGAATAAATAAGCCATCCCCAAATCAGAGCAGAAGTGTAGTCAAAGAAGCTCTGTGAAGGCTGATTGCTGTGACTTACTCCTGTAATTTCAGTAATTGAGAGACTTGTGGCCAGAGTTAGAGATCAGCCTGAGAAATATATGCATGTAGCAATACCCTGTCTCTACCCAAAATAGGAAAATTAGCTGGAGCATGGTGACCTGTGTCTGTCATCCCAGCTGCTCCGGAGGATGAGGCAAGAGAACACTTGAGTTGAGGAGTTTGATGAGCTGTAATGACACCACAGCACTCTAGCCTGGTGACAGAGTAAGACTCCGTTTCAAAAAACAACAACCACCACCAAAATCCCTACTAATGGCACAGTAATGTGTACCCAGCCATGTGAACATAGCTTTGAGACATAGTAAGGGATTAAAAGCTTTCAAAAAAAGTCCCTATCAATCTCAATATTTTATTATCCTGAATTCTTTTTTTTTTTTATAATTTTATTGAATCATAATTCTGTACATTGGTGCAATCATAGGGCACGATTCATATACATTCAGAAATGTTTTGATCGTACTGTTACAGTTAGCCTTCATGGCATTTTCTTGATCACTATAT